>SNQJ01S0053952.1:77904-94117 GCA_010110895.2 Picea sitchensis
AAAAAAAAAAGATAAGATATAAACCCCATCAAAAATAAATTTGGTTTGACTCATACTGTATAATCATGACCAATTTTTTTGAATTTATGTTGATAGGTTAGTGAATAAATTTTGTCAAACAGTATAATCTTGGCCAAATTAGCTAGGTTAGAGTAATAATTAATCCAACAGTCTAAGATGGATTAATATGTTAGTTGATTAGGTTAGGAGTTAGTTTAGTGATGTTTATTTCAATAAAAATTGAAAAGGGATTGTTAAAATACCCTTTATTTGAGTAAATTTGGATATTTTTACCTTAGGAAATAATACCATGGTGTAAAAGTGGGAAAGGGTAAGCTTAACGCTACCCATTTTATGATTTTATCCTAAGTTTTCTAATGGATAAGACTTTTTGTCGCATAGCGACTAAAGGTTGCACAAGTTTAAGAGATGACATCTAGCAGCGCCCAAATCGATGGTCCTCCAAGTATTTCAACCCCCCCCCCCAACCTTTATTCCTTTAACGGTGGGATGGGGGGGGGGTCCGGAAAATCATTTTCCCCCATGCTGGCCCCACCTTACGTGTCAAAAATAAAGTACAAAAATAATAAAGTACAAAAATAAAAATAAAAAGATAAGATATAAACCCCATCAAAAATAAATTTGGTTTGACTCATACTGTATAATCATCATCAATTATTTTGAATTTATATTGATAGGTTAGTGAATAAATTTTGTCAAACAATATAATCTTGGCCAAATTATCTAGGTTAGAGTAATAATTAATCCAACAGTCTAAGCTGGATTAATATGTTAGTTGATTAGGTTAGGAGTTAGGTTAGTGATGTTTATTTCAATAAAAATTGAAAAGGGATTGTTAAAATACCCTTTATTTGAGTAAATTTGGATACTTTTACCTTAGGAGATAAGACCATGGTGCAAAAGTGGGAAAGGTTAAGCTTAACGCTACCCATTTTATGATTTTATCCTAAGTTTTCTAATGGATAAGACGTTTTGTCGAATAGCGACTAAAGGTTGCACAAGTTTAAGGGACGACATCTAGCAGTACCCAAATCGATGGTCCTCAGAGTATTTCAGACCCCCCCAACCTTTATTCCTTTAACAGTGGGATGGAGGGGCGTCCAGAAAATTGGTTTCCCCCACGTTGGCCCCACCTTACGTGTCACTCTCTCAACATTTCAGACCCCCCCACTCAAATTTGCTACCACCTACCCCCCCCTCTAAAATCCTACCAAACCACTATCCAATACTGCTCACATCACTCTGCCACCGTACCCCACTACCACATGTCGCTCGTCACATCCCACTTACCAGTTATCCAATCAATGCCATCCCTGTGACTATTAATCACCTCGCCATCACCCCACACCATAATAGACACCTCCATTGCACTATAAAACCTCATTTCTTCACCCTATAACACTATTTGTCAATGCATACACTGCAGACATCATGTCAAAGCCAGATTTCTAGCCAACTACCACAACGGTTCACTTTCAACAGGAAAAATTAACCCATGTAATTAAAATATCACATTAATCCACCTTAAAACTCTGTTAGTCATGGCCCCCAAAGACAAATCCACTAAAACATCTGAGAATCTGATTCTTCACGCTCCTGTTGACCTGGATCAGATCCCCCTGGTAGACAATGATTACAAGATTATAGAGCCGAAGTGTGAATTTTACTTCTTCGAATTAAACTTATGGCTAAAATATATCTTCCTAGATAAGAGCGACGAAATTGGACTCTGGGATTCCAATTTGCCTCTGTACATATTCCCTCAGACCTTCCACTTCCCCAAATTCACTTTGAAATGCCAAACTCATAGTATTCCTGGCCAAAGGGCCATTGTTTCCTCCTCTAGTGAAACCTTTTTCACCATTACCACTGAATCCATTAACCATATGCTACAGATCCAAAGAAGCGACCTTGCAATCCTGCTTTCTATCGAATCCTTGAATGAAATCTACCAAAAACTCTCCTTCCCCCAAAGAGCCCATATTTTAGATATTTTTCTGCCAAAAGATGATCAATTACCCAAGAAAAATCCTCCCTATCCATCCTCCATTTTATTTTGCAGGGACAACTAGATTATTTCCATTCTTTGTTACCTATTAGGATACTTCTTAGATGAATGGGTTGATGAACCTATCTTAGGTTTTCTATTTTAATGATTGCAGCTATGTGAGACATTCTCCAGGACACAAACCTGAGAGAGAACCCCTGAGAGGAGTGTGTTGTTCCCATATGAGACAGAGCTGGAACATAGAGATTTCCTCCTCCTTATAGAGAGTTGAGAACAAATCCAGATGATTCTCCTATGTAACACAATGAGAAAGGAGATCTGCAGAGTTGGACGTGCCTGTGGCTGAGCACAAGGTGAACATGTGAAATCCCAAAGTGTTGGGTGCATCGTCATGAGAACAGAAATGAAGATGATGTATTAGCCTCCTCTGAGAAGAGAGTTGATGAGAAACTCCAGATGACTATCCTGTGTAATGCAGTGGGAAAGAAGATTTGTTGAGTGGACATGCCTATGGATGTGCACAGGTGAACACAATCCTAGTGGTTGAGCACTAGTGAAGAAGTGGTTCTCCTGTGTAATGTAGTGATCCATAGATATGGATATCCCTATGGATGTGCCCCTAGTGGATGAGCACTAGTGGGTGTATATGATCCATTTCTTTATTTTTCAAGAGTCATACCTTCCTGTAACCCTAATTCTAATGTAAAGGGTACAGGTCGGCCCCACCTTAATGTGATTAATAATTAATGTAAAAGACAATTAACCTGGTTAATATTAATTATATTGTGAGATAGTGAGGTCGGCCCTGTTGTTCCAATAGAAACTTCTGTTGACAGGTTTATTCTATTATAAGTAAAGGTAAATTCCCCATTGAGAAAATATATCTTTTGTGTGAGTTTGGAAATTTCAACAAGTACTTCTACTTGGGAAAAGTTTGCACCTCTCTTGGGCGCTAGTCTTCTAGGGTTTGTGAGAAACCTGTGTGATATGTTTTCTTGGTCGTGACGGTATTTCTCTTGAAGAATATAGAAAAGGATTGGCTGGTTTTTATTCCGTTGTTGAGAAGGGTTTCCTAGGATTCTTCTTATGTACTTGTGCACGGTGTTTCTTCTTGTGATCTTGGTTGCTGCAAAAAATTTGTCTATGGTTTAAGTAAAATGAAAAACATGGAATGAACGTCATGCCTATTCCTAGATTATTGAAAAATAAAAATGGTATTAGAGCATAGGTCTTGAATAACCCATTACACAAGCATCTACCGGTATCCTCTCTTTTTTGTAGAACCGTACGACCCTCCTTGGGTTTCCATAAAATCTGTACGACCCTCCTTTATGAGGTATTTCAGCCCTTAATTCTTTAACGTTGGGGATAATTTTGGCATAGGAGAGTAAAGACTCCTCCAACGCACCCCCAGAGACTCTCAGAGTGACATTCCAAGCATTTTTAAATTTTGGCCCTAGGGTTTCGCTAATTTCTGTAGAAATTTTAGAATTAAGGTTTCTGCAACTCATTGAAGGATATATTTATCTCACAAGTGTTCTCCTGTATTTAAAAATATTATTTTTGGTAGTCATAAGTACAAGAAAACCTAAAAGTGATATCCTAGCCTAGTCGTTAGGTTTTATAGCCCAATTGAAAAAGGTTTATAAAGAATCTAAAATTATAATGAACATAACTATGATGGAAGATAAGCTTGATGGATCAAGCTTATGTTCAAGTTCCTGGAAGACAAGAATTCAAAGGAAGTATTATTGTGGGTGATATAGAAAGGTGACACTATGACTACCCTCTTCATGAAGAAGTCAAGAGGACAAAGATCAACCAGATGCCATTGGAGAAATCATATCAACACCCTCAGGTATGCACTTGTATATATATTATTTCTATCATTGTCATAAGGGAAATTGCA
The DNA here is from genome assembly GCA_010110895.2 of Picea sitchensis. Classification (NCBI taxonomy): domain Eukaryota; kingdom Viridiplantae; phylum Streptophyta; class Pinopsida; order Pinales; family Pinaceae; genus Picea; species Picea sitchensis. Next base: position 81,843 of record SNQJ01S0053952.1, read on the forward strand.
GGAGGAAGGAACCCTTTGTTGAAGTCATGTATCCAGAGGGATCTCAGTGCATTCAGAGGAACAACACATTGGAAGTGAAGACTCCAGGTTTGATTGTTGTAATTGTCATTCCTCTAACCCTTGTTTCTAAAAGTTTTCTACATTACAAGTAGGTGTTGTAGTTGTGACAACAATCCTTAAATTTTTTTGATTCTAGAGATGTACTCATTATTCTCCTTTAGGAGATATTCTTGTTTTGGTTCCTCTTGTTTTCTTGTTCCATACAAGTTAACAAAAAAGGAAGATGTTTATCCTTGAGAGAGAGTCACTTGACTTATAGAGAGTCAAAACTATTTGAGAAAGAGGAAGAACAGAACCAGCATTGAGGCAACCAATGCAATAATGCATCATATGAATCATTCTATAATTCTATGGGAAGAAGCATGCATAACACAATATATGTTCATAACAAGAGCCTTCACTAGACCTTGAAAAAAACCATAACTTTCGAAGAAGCCTTCACCAGAGTGAAGCCTGAGATTGAACACTTCAATATATTTGGGTGCCTAGTGTATTTTCATGTACCCAAAGAGAAGAATTCCAAGCTAAACCCTTCAGGTAGAAAAGATACGTTTGTGGGATAACAATGAATATTCGAAGACATTCCATATCGACATCCCTGGTTAGAGACAGATTGAGACAAGAGGATATGTTGTCCTTGAAGAAAATATAGCCTTTCAAATATCTAGAGAATCTCAGATGGAGATTGATAGTGAGACAATAACTTCTCCCCCTTCAGCAGAGGGAGAAATACATTATTCCAGTTGTTCCAGTTGATATGTTCAGAGATATTGCAGTAGGTAATAAAGGACTATCTAGGCTCACTCTACAGGAGGTAGAGAAACATACAATCCTCTCAAGGAACATCCCTAGAAAGAAAAAGATATTTTCTATCTATCCTTAAGTCATGATCGACTTCATTGATTCTGATCCTCCTTGTCTTGGAGAAGCAATAGGAGAACAAGTATGGAAAGATGCCATAAATAGAAGAATACCAGTATATCTTAAAGAATGATGTATAATATATTGTTCACAGACCAGAAGGGAAGTCTGTGGTGAATTCTAAGTGGATCTATAAGATCAAGCATGCAGCCGATGGAAGTGTTGAGAAATAAAAAGTGAGATATATAGGCTGAAGATTCTCACAAATAGAGGGAGTTGTCTATGATGAGATACTTGATCTAGTAATCCTAATACACTTCCATCCATACTACCATCCATGATTTGGAAACTATATTAGATGGATAGATTCTTGATGAGTTTGGGTTTCAGCAAGAGTGTTTCTTATCCAAACATATATTATTACAGTGTTGGTGATAAGAGCCTGATTTTGATGACTTATTCATAAAGCCTTATTCTTGGATACAAGTAAGCTTTGACTTTTGATTTCGAGATGAACGATCTGAGTATGATCCACTACTTCTTCGAAAAAGAAGTATGACAAAGGACCAATGCCATTTTCATGAGTTAAGGAAAATATACAGTGGGAACATTAAAGAAGTTCAGTATGACATAATGCAAATCCATGGTGATGGATTTGAAGAAAAATATTGATGATGATTCAGAAGAGACTGATCCATGGATGATTAGATCACTGTTGTATCTGGCTAAAACTAGACCTGATTTATGCCTTATAATGAATGTGCTTAGACAATACATGAGTCAGACGAGACAAGACTCACTTGATAACAATAAATCATATATTGAGATATGCCTCCATAGTGAACTTGAGTTTGCAAGATATGAAGATACAGATTGAGCAGAGAGTACAGTGGACCAGAAGAGAACATATGGTTCTTGTCTTACCATAAAGTTTGTCATGGTTTCCTGGTGCAGCAAGAAACAAAATCTCCATGGCCTTGAAATACCACAGAAGTAGAGTATGTATCATTGAGTGTGTGAAGTAGTATGGCTTCACAATTTTCTTACAGATTTACTTGATCATGAGATGATAACCAGAGATGTATGTAAATCTCTTTGAGAACCCAGTGTTTTATATATATTGAAACACATTGAGATAAAATATCATTATATCAGATACATGATGGAGAGGAAAATAGTACACATGCAATACCTTCCTACACATGAGCAGATTGAAGACATATTCACCAAATTATCTTGGTGAAGTATACCTCCCTAGTTGAGAGGGAGTGTTGATAACTACAACCAAGACAAAGTTCAAAATACATCCATGTGAAACTTGGCATGATGAAGAATGCCTCCCTAGCTAAGAGGGAGTGTTGATGATTACATATATGTGAGGCATTCTCCAGGACACAAACCTGAGAGAGATCCCCTGAGAGGGGTGTGTGGTTCCCATATGAGATAGAGATGGCCTCCTCCTTACAGAGAGTTGAGAAGAACTCCAGATGATTCTCCTGTGTAATGGAGTGAGAAAGGACATCTGCAGAGTTGGATGTGCATGTGGCTGAGCACAAGGTGAATGTGTGAAATCCCAAAGTGTTGGGTGCATCGTCATGATAAAATAAATGAAGATGATGTATTAGCCTCCTCTAAGCAGAGAGTTGATGAGAAAATCCATATGACTCTCCTATGTAATGCAGTGGGAAATAAGATCTATTGAGTGGATGTTCATGTGGACGAGCATAGGTTAACGTAATCCTAGTGGCTAAGCACTAGTGAAGAAGTGGTTCTCCTGTGTAATGTAGTGAGCCAGAGATATGGACGTCCCTATGGATGTGCCCATAGTGGATGAACACTAGTGGGTGTATAAGATCCCTTTCTATATTGTTCAAGAGTCAGACCTTCTTGTAACCCTAATTGTAATGTAAAGGGTATAGGTCGGCCCCACCTTAATGTGATTAATAATTAATGTAGAATATAATTAATTTGGTTAATATTAATTATATTGTGAGCTAGTGATTTTGGCCGTGTTGTTCCAATAGACACTTTTGTTGACAGGTTCAGTCTAGTATAAGTAAAGGTAAATTCTCCATTAAGGAAATATATCTTTTGTGTGAGTTTGGAAATTTTAGCAAGTACATCTACTTGGGAAAAGTGCACACCTCTCTTGGGCACTAGTCTTCTAGGTTTTGTGAGAACCCTTTTGTGTGCTAGGTTTTCTTGGTGGTGAAGGTATTTCTCTTGAAGAATATAGCAAAAGATTGGCTAGGTTTTCTTCCCTTGTTGAGAAGGGTTTCCCAGGATACTTCTTGTGTACTTGTGCATGGTGTTTCTTATTGTGATCTTAGTTCCTGCAACACATTGTCTATGGTTTAATTAAAATGAAAAAAATGGAACGAACTTCATGCTTAACCCTAGCTTATTGAAAAATCAACATTCTGTCCATTTTTTACACAGAAGAAAAAGCCACAATTCAATTTGATTTCAGTTAGTTTCTGGCTGATAACATACATGATCTGTATTTCAGGTTTTCAACATAAGGAACGTTCGGATATTCCTCAGTGCTGGTGTATTTATTTATTTATTTATTTTTTTCCAGTTAGACAGGTTTCCATGTGATTTTCAAAAATTGGATCAGGAAGGAAACCCACAGTCAATGACCTCATGGACCTCACTAGTAAGGAAAAATTCAACTAAATTCAACTTCAAGGATTTCATAGACCATTTTTATCACCGATTTGTTTGCATGTTGAGTAGAAGAATAGAGCCAAGGATCAATGAAGAAGTTTAGATAATCCTTCACCTCTCTGATCTAAACAAAACAGGAGATTTGTATTTATATCATAACCACACTGAAATAAGAGTGTATGGATGTGAGTTTCCACCATACATATTGCCAAAATATCTCCCTATAAGGATTTTTGCACTGGAATACATCAGGAAGATGGTGAAATCTAATGATATTCATTTTGTTTCAGTCAAGAAGAAACAAAAAATCAGAATCAAGACCCAAATTGGCCCTTTCATATGCAACAACAGAGTAGCAGGAGAAGAGGAAGACAACCTCTTGAAACATATGAGTTTACATCAGAGTTTCACATGGAATTATGACATGTTTTCTTTCATCTTAGAGCTCAAATTCAAACAAAGGAGCACTCCTTATGCTCACATATAGAAGCCAGAGGTGGAAAAGTATATGAATCAGAAAAAATGGCAAGAGAACACATTGTTGGAAACAAAAGAACAACCTCTCCTTGTCATTGCTTCACATACCAACACAACTCAAATACAAACATAAAAGAGAGCAAGGAAATAAGTTTCCCCTTCAATCATAGAGGTATCATCTAAAGACTTCCAAGTCTACAGAAAAAGGGCCAAAACCAGTCATACACCAGACCTTCTCAAAGAAGGAGAAATGTAATCCACCATAGTCATGGAGGGACTACATTCCTCAACCTTTTAAGACAGTCAGTTCATAGTGTCCACATCTTCATCCAAAAAACAAACATACACTACTATGTCAACTGAATCATCTCATGAGAAAACAAAGTCAAATATCTTTTACAAGTACAAATAGATCAAATAAAGGAATGAACTCCTTAACAAAAGCATATATGCTCATTTCTGGAAGCATACCTCCACTTCTCAACATAGACTATTGTCAACATTTGACACACATAAAGGAATAATGTAAATGGCATTTCTACAAGCACACGTTTTTCATCCCAAGACAACTGCTGACTACAAGAAGACTTATTTTGAGTTTGATGTGAAGGAGGTCCATCTAGTGGACCAAATGGACATGTAGATACAAACAAGGGAAATTATATTCTCCACCTTGACAAACACCTCATTGACTTCTTCAAAATTGCAGGTGTCTCTGAATAACATTCAATCCCAATTGAAGCTGGAGAAAATATCTTCTTTGGCCAAGGACAACAAGATCAAATCACTAGAATAATTGGTGTTGAAGATTGGGTATGACCCATCAAATGTCAAGGAAGCTGAGGAATTATTGAAGAAGAAGAATGATGATATAACATCCTTGAGAAAGAAACTGAAGCTTCTAGCTACTGAAGATTCACAAGCAAAAGAGGTGTTTGAAACTAAAGACCACAAAGAAGAAATGTTGAATCTTATGATGGAACATAATGCACATATAAGAGATATGGAAGCATAAATGGATAAATAGATAAAGGAGAAAGAAAATAGTGTGCAGATGGCCATTATCCCACTGGATGTAGTCCCTTTGATAGGAGTTAGAACAACAAAAGGAGCTACATCATTAGAGATTCCATCAACAATCTCAGTACAAATTTCAGATGCATCTGAGAAACTTGTGAAGTCTATGGAAGACATGTCCCTCCAAGGGGAGTGTTGGCGGGCGAAAATGACCATCTGTCAATTAGGAGAATGATTCCGGTCCAGGGTTGTCTAAATAACCCAAGCCATTTGGTGTAACTCATTCTGACATGTTTAATGGCTCCGTTAGCCAATCTAAGAGTCCTAAAGAAACAAATAAAAGAAATGAAATAAATAACTAATTACTAATTACTATATATATATGTACATATGTACGACGTAACTATTGTAGGTATATTCAAATAGAAGATATACTTATCCTTTTTATGTACATGATATACACACTGCAAGTTTTAATCTAAAATTACGAAAATCAATGTGAAAAATGACTTCTTTGAAGAAGCAGATAAAGAAAGAAAATAAAAATATTTTTGGTTTTTTATTTATAAATCTTAAACTAATAAAAAGAAAACACTATGAAACAGAAAAAAGTGGATAGTCAAAATCCAAACCACACATTCAAATTTCAGTGGTAAACAAATAACAGAAAAATGTAAATGAACTAACCTGTTAGTGAATTAGTGATGTGTATACAAGCATCTTCATGATTTGAGAACATTCAAGTACCATGTCCAAGAGGGAAACCCACAAAGAACCTTAGGACTATTCTAAATAAATTCAGAACGATTTGTTGGCAATTTGGGTGTTAATGACTGAATCGGAGACACCAACATAAATATGTGATTTCATGATTATACATAATTACTGTAAGATAAATCTGAAAGTAATCTGTACATTTCGTTTTTTTAATCAAAATTGAAAGATAAACCCTGTCGTTTTAACTGAAAACATAATCACAACATTTATAATTTGAGTAACAAATTGCAGATGGTATTTATAATATAATATCTTGCACATCAAATATCATTTAATCTAAAGATATCAGATCTATACATGTATCATGATATAACAAAACATAAATGATAACATTAAAAACAAAAGGCTAAAGCCAAAATGTGTAAAATGTTATTTCATTAAGTTTTGAAGTCACCCATCCATCTCTTGCTCCCAACAAAGATGTATTCATTACAAAAATCTGAAGTATTTAAAGAGTTCAAGCAAACTAAGCATCCTATCTTCTAAGATAGAACCAAATCCCAGGATGATTTACTAATTACAAAAATAGAGGGTAATAAAACCACTCAATATAAAACTGTATCTCTTAATATTATAAAAGGTTTGTTTCTGTTTACAAAATGAGTGAAAGAAATGGCTAATAACCCTAGAAATTATCCATCTCATTAGATCACCACAAGCTGCACGATATCCTTACAACTGAATGCTAAATTTGAATCATATGACTTCAAAGTTAATCACTGCTTTGACCGACTCAACATTTTTTATTATTATATTTCCAGTTCTTTTCAAGCGCTTCCCTTGCCTTTGTGCACTGAACTTGAGTCTGTGGTTTTCACTTGTTAATGAGTCAATCTGAGTTGTGAGGTTCTTGATCTTTGCTTGAAGGAAGGGGACATCTTTGTAATACTTGTCTATCCAAAATAAACACACTTCACACCGTGGATTTGGAACATTTGATTGAGGAGACATATGACTGTGCGTCAAAACGCTTCCACTGTCTACTGTGGGCTTTTGGCTGAGTTTGATCCCTGGGAATTTTTGCTAGGTTGCAGGCATGGTGGCAGATTGTCTACAAAATCATAGGTCTGATTGGGAATCGACTTATGGTAAGTTGGATATTCCTCCTCCAAGAACTTTTCGATCTTAGAATCGAAGCATTCATGGACCTCGATCACTTTGATCGAGTACACATGAGCTCTCATTTTATTCCATAAACTCCTTGAGATCAATCTCCCAGCTCTTTTGTTAACAAATCCTAAGTCTGGATTCTTCCTGGACAATTTGTGTGAGCGTTTATTGTCATTCTTTGCCACTGTATTAGGACACGGATCCTTCTCACGTTCAGGAGATTCAATCATCCTAGGATCAACATCCTGCTGCTCAAACATAGGTTCATTGAGCGCGGCCCTATCACAGGGTTCTTTGGATAATAAAATCGGTTTGTCACTTGAAGGGATAGGGGTTTTTTCAATCATAGGCTTATCAACCACAGACACCTCTGTAGGGTTGGATGTTACAAAGCCATTTTGAGATAGGAAAGTATCCCAATCATCGCCCTACAACTTCAAATGATGGACTAACAATATCCTAATCAAACGATGTTGGAATAAGCTGGAATTCAAACACTGCCTTTTATACCTCTTGGCCATTTTATATAAACTTCTCAATAAATAGAATGGCATGTTCAACTGGAAACCAATGAAATTCATGAATAGTCTTATGTGGTAAAGAAAAATGAGGCTGAAGCGACCCTCACATGTAATGAACTATCTTAAGATTGCCAATAAACCGTGCCACCTAGTCTTTAACAAAGATATATGCATACCTTTATCATAGAACTGGACTTTCTGAGAGGTAAAGAACAAACTCTAGGGCACCTCCTCCAATTTGGAATTCTTAAACCATTTTTTCCCGTTAAGTGGAAGACCTGTTGCCTGGCTCAAAAATTCCTTGGTGATTTCGATTTGAACATCACCTACTTTGGTTCGACAACCATCAAAAGAGAGGGCGAACTCCTGGCCTGTTTGCAAGTTGTAACCTTGAAATTTCTTGAGAAACTCAAGCCAACCTTGACTCTTAAGTCCTTCACTTGCGTAGTCATACAAAATTAGGGTTTGTGAGCCATTTGGTTCGACACAGATGATGGGGGCCATATGTATTCAGACCAACAGTCATGAAGGCAGACAGAGATCACTGTAAGCATGAAGGGTTTCAAAAATAGAAGAGACCAGGGAAAGAACCAAAGGAGCAATACCCTCACGCGATTAAATCAAGGAATGAGGGGTTTCATATGAAAATCAGGCGTTTTGCTAATGAGTTGCCAAGAGTACAGAACGAAGCCCAAGACTTAACTTGAAATGATAGATCTGTCAATTTCAGACTGCCACCTCCAACAGAGTACAGAGTACGACCGGATGCATTCAAATTTCATCATTGTGCGAAGGGTGGAGTTGATTTTCTAAGGTTAGGAGAGAAGATGTTTTGCAAACCAAAGCATAATGACAAGAAAAGGTCTCCCAAGAATCATAACGAAATGTAAAAATAGTCTAGTTGCAATCAATTCTTGGTGTATTAACAAAAAATCAAGGTATATCTCATAATCGAATGAGCAAAAAACGTTTTGTTGATATATGGTAGACTTCAAAGCAATCAATACTCATCAAAAGACTTGTAAGAAAATCATCCCTTCTTGAGACATAAACCTTAGATACATTTTGCATCATGATCGTAATTCTTCATTCATGATTTCAGTCATGAATGAAGCATGAAAAAGAAAGAAAAAGAAAAATCGACACAATCCTCTTATAGCTGACAATTTACCTTCAAACAACAATACTTGCAACAAAGCGTAGGTAGCCACAATGATTTTTCTTAGTTGATTTTAAAAGGTAAAAAAAAAAAATGTGTGGAGCTGCCAACAATGATGACTTACTGGGAGAAGCAATTATCTCTGCGCCACAGACGAGTTCATGTTAGGAACATTTATAAAGACTACAGATCAAAGTCAACTTGAAGGATGTCAGGCATTCCAAGGATCCTTACACATTCTAGCCTCAAATATCTTCCTGTTAAAAATGAAATCTGGTGACAAAATTTAAAATAATGAGAGCAGCGATGTTCAATTCAATGGATCTGATACTGTTGACAGGGACACTACTGCTAGAAATAATCCATAGCCTTGGAAGGGATGTCAATTAACCCACTCTAATGCCTCTACCCTATCCAAGAATTTCAGTTCAGAAAGAGAGGAAATTATCAAAATTTTATCCCTGATAATTTTCTTGAACCCGACATTGCTTCGCTGCCAGCAGCCCTGTTCAACACCCTAGGGAAGTTGTCTTGGCATCATGCATGAATTTACCCACTTCCAGTAGACCTGTTCAGTATCCCGACAGGTTTACAAACACTTCCCACAACTCACAGGAAAATTAATCACAATCTAATATAATTTATAGATATTCCGAAGAGTGGGGTGATGTTGAAAATTTCAGTCTTTGGGACACTTGTTATTTTCTAGCCTTTAATTTTTTTCTTGATAACCTTCATTATGATATGAAAATAGTTTACTGATGAAACTAATTTTTCGAGGACAGGAAGACATCCTTGAGTTTCTTTCTTTAAAAGCAGGGACAACGTAAAGAGCTTTTAATGATAGTCGTGTCTACTCATAATTATAAAGTGAAACCACAAAATCTATTCTAAACAGAAAAACTTCTTTAGCTAGTCTGCATTTCAGGAAATTACAGCAATTGATGCTCTGACAAACCTTGACTATTGTTTAAGATGAGGCATTCTGGTTTCCCTCCTTGAAATAAATTGTGATACAAGCATGTTTTAACCAGAAAGCAACGAAAACAAGAAAAAATGAAAAGAACCAAAATCAAAAAACAAAAATAAATCAAAATAGAAAAACTATGTACAAAGGTGGATCTGAAAACATCACGCGAAATATCTTTTGAGAAACTGAAAGAAAATAGAAAAATCCTCATCGATGTGAAAGCAATCCTACTCGTGGTACCTTGGGTCAGGGTTGAATTTACAATTCAGATTTATTTATCTCTTTACTTTCCATTTAAAATTTTCATAATAATACTGCAACTTTGAAAATAAATATTCAACGAAAAGCAGAGAGAAATGGATCAAGCGGACTTCCCTGTCAACAGTCGTATTATGATTCTCTTGGTGCGCCCAATTGTGTTCATGACTGAATTAATACAAAGAGAAACAATGAGAAATATAACTAAAAGAGAACCTACTTCTAAACCTACTCTAACTAGTAAACAAATCAAAATACTACGTGAAGTCATGCTTCCAATGTAGCCATCGAAGTAACTCCAATCCTACAGTAGAAACAAAATCACATATTACTAACAAGAATGGTAGTATATCGAAAAATGGAAAAAATATATAATACTCACCTTTATCATCATCATTTAAAAACAAGGCAAGCATGATCTTACCATTCCCTTGAACATTCTTGTTGTATGAATCCTCCAACCATTCGACAATTTTTTCATTATATGGGTTACAAAAATATGAAAGAATGAGATTATGAAGGTTGTGAGAGTTATGGGGGCTTGACATAACCATCGGCCTAAACCGAAATTCCCCATCCTCCTGACAATTTTCCTTTCATTCCATATTTTCTCCATTTGAAGGATATAAAATGAGTGTGTTAAAGTTACCTCCTTGATCTCTAAATAAAGTGAAGATAACCTTACCATTCCCTGGAAACTTTTCGAGATATGAATACTCCAACCAATCTGCAATATTATCATGATACATGCAATTACTGACATGGGATGGTTTGGAAGAATTCACATGCGATAAATATTCTTGGTGAGAATAAAGTATTATACTATCGAGGAAAGAATCTTGTAAAAAGGTCGGATCAATATGGCGAGAACTTATCATGTTTCTTGATCGGAAAATAAGTGTTTCATTCTCTTGAAACTTTGCATTGAGCTTAGATATTTCAAGGTTAACTATTTGAGGTGAACTAGATGGAACGACCGATAAAACATCATTGGTAGTAATATTTGGCCGATTATATTTTTCAACCTCAAATAATTGATCATGGAAAAATTTAGATCCTTCTCGAAACACAAATTGGGATGTATCAATGGAAGATGCAATTCAGGATTCTTTCAAATCATTTCTTGATTTACCCACAGATAATTGATGAGAATAAAAATTAATATGTTCATGGGCAAAATTATTTCCCTCTTTATCTTCTATTCAGTGATCTCTTTGTACCTGATTATATAATGTTGAATTCTCTCCAAGGTAATATGGAACATGCAATCACACAACATTAGGATAAAAAATATCAGGGTACAAGGAACAATATGTAGAAGAATTAAGGAGATGGAATGCATCTCTTGAAATGATAGGTATATGCGTTTCAAAATCTGGTTTTGTCCCCTCTACTTGTATAAATTGATCAACCCCTTTTGGATTCTCTTTTAAAGAGTACGAGACAGTTTTTAAGAGACAATTTGGTTCATTGTGCAAGGGAGAGTTTGAGAGAAAAATTGTAGGGATAGAAGATTTCCTAATTCTTTTTTCTCCCACTTATTGATCATTGATCTGTTCGACTAAATTAGGGGAAGATTTATTGTCCACATGATTATCAACTTCACATTCAACCTCTTTTACTTTAGAAACAGTTTTAAAATCTATGAGAGTGTGACAATTGTCATCTTTTAAAGTCAAGGTTCCTTCTTCGATGGGAGGATACATTGTTTGCAAAGAATGATTATATGTGACAATTGCATTTTGTAAAGGATGATGTTGCTCATGATTTTCCAAAATGAAAGAAGTTGACAAAAATTGTGGTGCTTCAAAATATTCAAGATCAACATCAAAATTTGAACCATCTTGAGATTGAGTGTTAGTGATCAATTCAGATTGGTTAACAATTAATTGATCTTGCTCATCTGAGAGAGAAACAAGATATTTAAATGTAATGTCCCCACTTTGGGACATCATCACAGGGCAGAGACTTATGATGACCAGAGTAGCCAGATGGATGTTATAGTGAATACAGAGGTATTTGAGAGGCATTGTGGGGTCCAATTGGCATTTATCATCATATTCCATCATCATGAGACATTCCGCACAGGTTGGCTTTGGTTTCGTTCCATTCCGACGATTTCCAGGATTTTGACTATTTTGAGCTATAAGTTAATTAAAATCACTGAAGAGGGCATTTTGGGCACATTACATGGAGGAACCTCTCAGTGTAATAGCTCATTGGAATCGGGAGGAGTAGCACTACAGGATGGAATGGATAGAAGTGACTTTCAGTGGCCAGGGAAGCCACAAGGAGAGATAAGGAGCTTTTCAAAGGTAAAAAGGTTAATTAATTAATTAAAGTGATTTAATTAATTAATTAAATATTAATAAAATGAAAGTCACTTTGGAGGGAC
>SNQJ01S0053952.1:94127-105450 GCA_010110895.2 Picea sitchensis
AATTACAAACTCAGACAAAGAATGAATCGAATTAGCTGGAAAAGATTCAAACCAACATTTAACCCGATCTCGGAAAGTGAGAGAGAACAATCTGCATGTAACATTAGGATCAATGATCTTATGTCTTAAACATTTATAAATAAATTTATAAATATGGTCTACTACAGATGTGTTCCCTTCACGATCGAAGGTGAGTTCTGAAAAGAGATTAGCTTTCTTGTTGGGAATAACTCTTAGTGAGAAGTGTAAAGCATGTTCTAACACAGTGATTTGGGAAGCCATGGGGAAATTGAATACTTTCGAAATAAAATCTCCTACAAGGCCATCTTGTCAGTCTCGCCCTCCTTCTAGCACCATTTGTTGACAGGCGAAAATGACTTTCCATCAATTCGGAGAACGAGTCCGGTCCGGGGTTGTCTAAATAACCCAAGCCGTTTGGTGTAACTTGTTCTGATGGGTTTAATGCCTCTGTTAGCCAATCTAAGAGTCCTAAAGAAAAAAATAAAAGAAATGAAATAAATAACTAATTACTAATTACTATATATATATGTACATACGTACGACGTAACTATTGTAGGTATATTTAAATAGTAGATATACTTATTCTTTTTATGTACATGATATACACACTGCAAGTTTTAATCTAAAATTACAAAAATCAATGTGAAAAATGACTGCTTTGAAGAAGTAGATAAAGAAAGCACATAAAAATATTTTTGGTTTTTTCTTTATAAATCTTAAACTAATAAAAATAAAACACTATGAAACAGAAAAAAGTGGATAGTCAAAATCCAAACCACACATTCAAATTTCAGTGGTAAATGAATAACAGAAAAATGTAAATGAACTAACCTGTTAGTGAATTAGTGATGTGTATCCAAGCATCTTCATGATTTGAGAACATCCAAGTACCATGTCCAAGAGGGAAACCTGCAAAGAACCTTAAGATCTTTCTAAATAAATTCAGAACGATTTGTTGGCAGTTTGGGTGTTAATGACTGAAGCAGAGACACCAACATAAATCTGTGATTTCATGATTATACATAATTACTATAAGATAAATCTGAAAGTAATCTGTACATTTCATTTTTTAATCAAAATTGAAAGATAAACCCTGTCGTTTTAACTGAAAACATAATCACAGCATTTATAATTTGAGGAACAAATTGCAGATGGTATTTATAATATAATATATTGCACATCACAGATCATTTAATCTAAAGATATCAGATCTATACATGTATCAGGATATAACAAAACATAAATGATAACATTAAAACCAAAAGGCTAAAGCCAAAATGTGTAAAGTGCTATTTCATTAAATTATGAAGTCCCCCATCCATCTCTTGCTCCCAACAAATATGTCTTCATTACAAAAATCTGAAGTATTTAAATAGTTCAAGCAAACTAAGCATCCTATATTTTAAGATAGAATCAAATCCCAGGATGATTTACTAATTACAAAAATAGAGGGTAATAAAACCACTCAATATCAAACTGTATCTCTTAAGATTACAAAAGGTTTGTTTCTGTTTACAAAATGAGCCAAAGAAATGGATAATAACCCCATAAATGATCCATCTCATTAGATCACCACAAGCTGCACGATATCCTTACAACTGAATGCTAAATTCGAATCATAAGACTTCAGAGTTAATCACTGCTTTGACACACTTAGCATTTTTTATTATTATATTTCCAGTTCTTTTCAAGCACTTCCCTTGACTTTGTGCACTGAACTTGAGTCTGTGGTTTTCACTTGTTAATGAGTCAATATGAGCTGTGAGGGTCTTTATCTTCGCTTGAAGGGAGGGGACTCTTTGTAATACTTGCCTATCCAAAATAAGCACACTTCACACCGTGGATCTGGAATTGTTGATTGAGGAGACATATGACTGTGTGTCAAAACACTTCCACTATCTATTATGGGATTTTGGTTGAGTTTGATCCCTGGGAAATTTTTGTTATACTTCAGGAATGGTGGCAGATTATCTACAAAATCGTAGGTCTGATTTGGAATCGACTTATGGTAAGTTGGATCTTCTTCCTCCAAGAACTTTTCAATCTCATAATCAGAGCTTTCATGGACCTCGATCACTTTGATCGAGCTCACATGAGCTCTCGTTTTATTCCGTAAACTCCTTAAGATCAATCTCCCCACTCTTTTGTTAACAAATCCTAAGTCTGGATTCTTCTTGGACAGTTTGTGTGAGCGTTTATTGTCATTCTTTGCCACAGTATTAGGGCACACATCCTTCTCACATTCACGAGATTTAATGATCCTAAGATCAACATCCTACTGCTTGAACATAGGATCATCAAGCGTGGCCCTATCACAGGGTTCTTTGGATAATAAAACTGGTCTGTCACTGGAAGGGATAGGGTTTTTTTCAAGCATAGGCTTATCAACCACATGCACCTCTGCAGGATTGGATGTTACAAAGCCATTTCGAGATAGGAAAGTATCCCAATCATCACCCTGCAACTTCAAATGATGGACTAACAATATCTTAATCATCCCATGGTGGAATAAACTAGAATTCAAACACTATCTTTTATACGTCTTGGCCATTTTATATAAACTTCTCAATAAATAGAATGGTATGTTCAACTAGAAACCAATGAAATTCATTAACAGTCTTATGTGGTAAAGAAAAATGAGGCTGAAGCAACCCTCACATGTAACGAACTGTCTTAAGATTGCCAATAAACCATGCCACCTAGTCTTTAATAGAGATATAGGCATACCTTTATCACAACACTGGATTTTCTGAGGTAAAGAACAAACTCCAAGGAACATCCTCCAATTTGGAATTCTTAAACCATTTTTGCCTGTTAAGTGGAAGACCTTTTTCCTTCCTCAAAAATTCCTCGATGATTTCGATTTGAGCATCACTTACTTTGGCTCGATAGACATCAAAAGAGAGGGCGAACTCCTGGGCTGTTTGCAAGTTGTAACCTTGAAATTTCTTGAGAAACTCAAGCCAACCTTGACTCTTAAGGTCTTCACTTGCGTCATCATACAAAATTAGGGTTTGTGAGCCATTTGGTTTGACACAGACGATGGGGGCCATATGTATTCATAACAATAGTCACAAAGGTAGACATAGATCACTGTAAGCATGAAGGGTTTCAAAAACAGAAGAGACCAGGGAAAGAACCAAAGGAACAATACCCTCACGTGATTAAATGAAGGAATGAGGGGGTTCATACAAAAATCAAGCATTTTTCTAATGAATTTCCAAGAGTACAAAACGAAGCCCAAGACTTAACTTGAAATGATGGATCTGTCGATTTCAGACTGCCACCTCCAACAGAGTACAGAGTATGACCGGATGAATTCAAATTTCATCATTGTGCAAAGGGTGGAGTTGATTTTATAAGGTTAGGAGAAGAGATGTTTTGAAAACCAAAGCATAATGACAAGAAAAGGTCTCCCAAGAATCATAACGAAATGTAAATGTAGTCTAGTTGCAATTATTTCTTGGTGTATTAACAAAAATTCAAGGTATATCTCACAATCGAATGAGCAACAAAAGTTTTATTGATATATGGTAGACTTCAAAGAAATCAATACTCATCAAAAGACTTGTAAGAAAATGAACCCTTCTTGAGACATAAACCTTAGATACATTTCATTCATGCTTTCAGTCATGAATGAAGCATGAAAACGAAAGAAAAAGAACAATCGACATAATCCTCTTATAGCTGACAATTTACCTTCAAACAACAATACTTGCGACAAAGCGTAGGTAACCACAAGGATTTTTCTTAGTTGATTTTAAAACGTAAAAAAAAATGTGTGGAGCTGCCAACATGGAGGAGATCAGAAAACTGCAAGAAGAAGTAAAAAAACTCCAAGAGTTGAATTCTATGTTCCAGGCCAGTCACCATGCAAAAATGCATAAGTCTCAGAGGCTTAGTCAACAACTACAACAACTACAGAAAGAGACTGTCATGGGAAATACCTTAGCCCAATCTAAGGAAAACATCTGGGTGGATATTAGCAATTCTATGGAAGAAATATGGCCATCCATACAGATCATCTTTGAACAATATGAATTGGTATAGAAGGCCAAAGAAGCAACTGGGAAGAAGAGCTAGGAGAAAAACCTACAGAGGCCATTGAACTCATCAGATTCCTAAACTCCAAAAACAAGCAGGAGATAGAAGAAATGGAGATTGAAGACAGAACATAGACCATCCTTGATATCAAAAAGGTCTTGACCAAGAAAGGATTGAGGATGAAAATAGAAGAAAAAGCTCAAGTGATGTACATTGGAGTGCAGATATTTTTCAGTAAGATTGAAGTACTACAAAAGAAAGGTCTTCCTAGACTATTAGTACTCAATGACAAGTTAATCACTCTATCAGATTACAAGAATAAGATCAATGCAGTGGAAAAGGACAGTTCCAAGTTCATAGGAATACATGGAAGCATTGTACTGATAAAGATTTCCTAGAGACACTACAGTTGGACATGAGCATCCAGCATGAGATAAAACATATCTTCATCACCAAGCCCGCTTTTGTCAAGTATACTGAAATGGATGAGATATACATAAAGTTACTCAAGGTTTCCATCCCAGGTAAAAAGAGATGAGAAGATCTATGTTCTTTACTTGAGTAAAGATAATTTTGAGGTTTGAGTTAGCATGGAGAAGCCATCCAAAGTCAAAGATACCAACCACTTTCCACAAAATCAACACCAAGGATCTGAACAATTCAACACAATTCCTATATTTTGTAATTTGAGATCTAATTAGTTAGATATTTCCTCCATAATATTCTAGTCATTTATGACAGGATCTGATGTAAATAATTGTATAAATACTTCTTCCTTTGAAGTAATTAGGGTTGATTTTTTCACCCAGGATATATTGTGTAACTTTTCAAAGGACCGACCAATAATAAAACAGGCTTATTCACAGTATTCTTGTGTCAGAGTGTTGGTGATGTCTCTCTCTCTCTGTTGAATTTTTTCTTATTCTCTGTGATCATTTATGTATTTCAATTTCTAATAATTAAAAGGAAGTCAATAGAAAGAAATTTATCCTATATACTTTGTCTCTGGTATTTTAATGATCTATATGTTTTCATCTGAAATTGATTAAAGGAATTCTTAATTGCTCCTCTGCTTAGTAGATTTTCCCCTGTTATTCTATCTTATTCATCTAATTTAATTTCAAATAGATCCAACAGTTTTACTACCCTGCCCTATGAAGTAAACCTCATAAAAATATGAATCTCATCCACATATTTAATACAGACCCCATAGCCCAATCGAAAATTAATGCATTCTTTCAACCAACTATTACAAACAAACAAACAAATTCGAACTGCCATAACTAGCCTAACATTAAAAAAATTGAAATATCTAAATCTTACAGATAGATCCCTCTCTGAAGCTGGCAGGGCTAGATCCCAACTTTAAAAGTGGTTTTGATAGTTACCTCTGTCAATATCTTCTACCTTTCAACTACCTCTAGAAATTACAGTGTGATAACATGACCAAAAAGAAGTGGACACACAAGTGAGAAAACACAAGGAAAGACTGGTTTCCAAGGGACTTCAACAGATACACAAGATCGACTAGGATGATACTTTTGCTCTAGTAGGAAACTTGGATTCTATCAGGTTGGCCCTTTCCATTAGAGAAACCATGGGATGGAAAGTACATCATATGGACGTGAATAATGATTTTCTTCACAGGGATCTCTAAGAGGATATTTATATGGATCAACCACCTGGACTCATATAGAATTCATCTTTAGTGTGTCAACTCAAAAATTCGCTCTATGGCCTCAAGCAGGCTCCTAGAGCATGGTACGCAAAGATGGGATCCTTCTTTCTCTCCAAGAATATTTTTCCGATCCAAATGCCTACATTTTAAGGACCATTGACTCACTTCAGATCCTAGTTTTGTATGTGGATGATATTTTGATCACTGACAACTTGGTTTCAGCGATTTCCTTGGTCAAGGGAATTCTTCATGACAGGTTTTTTATGATGAACATGGGTCCACTCCATTTATTTCTTGGTCTTGATATCATCTAGGATGCATGGTATCAATCTATCTTAGGCCAAGTATTCTTGGAATCTCTTGGAGAGATTCCACATGACAGACTGCAAGTTTGGATATACACCTTTCTTGTCTGGGGTTAGACTTGAGGATGGTCTGGATACACCTGTTATCGCATGAACTTGTTAGGGTCCTGTGAGTTGGTGGTTTATACCTGAGTCTATGCCCATGCCCTGTTTTTCTCTCTTTTGCAAGACATGTCTTTAAATTTTCCCCTTTGGATGGAAAAGTCAATTTGTTTGCCCCTTTCTGTTTAAGCACTCATCTTCATTTCCTCTGTCAATGATATTTCTATTCTTCCTGAACCCTTAGTCAGTCATCCGATTTTTTATTTTACGTAGGCCACATCCATGAGAACAAAGAGCAACACTTAGAGTGGTCTGATATGGATTGAAATCAAGCAAGCGACCAAGTTCAGTTTTCAATAGAGAAGATTCCATTGGAAATTAAGATTTGTAGCCCTCAGGAGATCGGGATCATAAAGTTGCATGAGGTTTAATGTCAGATAGAGGTCCAAGCACCCAAAATCATATGGACCATTCAATTCATAAGGGCAAGTGGTGCATGATCAACATTTCATAGTTTTAGAACTCAGGAAGTGCAGAGGCAAAGTTGTTAGGACTCATGAGGTGAAAAATCCCGATATGATATGGGCCATTGGATCGAGGAAATACATGGACTATCGATCTAAGGCGAGTGTGAAATCAAAAATCGTGAGAGGGGAGGTAAGTATTCCTTCAACTTCGTGAGACCTGAAATCTTAATACACACCTTCTGGATAAGCACTTGGTCATAGTCGGGGTCGCATTGTTGAAGGTTAAGGAGAGGAGTTGGCGCTCGCTAGACTCCATTTTGCAATTTCTGAAATCGGGAGAAGGGGGAGTGAGTATCCTTTCAACTTCCCTAGACACTAAATCCTGATATGATCAGGACCATGGATCTTATAGGGACAGGTGGCAACTGATCTGATGGTTCACAGAAGTGAATTTCGGGAGTTTTGGGAGAAATCATGGTCGTCGGATGCATAGCAAATCCGACCATTGATCTAAATCTTATAGAGAGATCCCTCTCTGAAGCTAACAGGGCTAGATCCAAACTTTAAAAGTGGTTTTGATAGTTACCTCTGTCAATATCTTCTACCTTTCAACAACCTCTAGAAATTACAGAGTGATAACATGACCAAAAAGGAAGTGGACAGACAAGTGAGAAGACACAAGGAAAGATTGGTTTCCAAGGGATTTCAACAGATACACAAGATCGACTCGGATGATACTTTTTCTCTAGTATCAAACTTGGATTCTATCAAGTTGCCCCTTGCCATTGGAGAAACCATGGGATGGAAAGTATATCATATGGACGTGAATAATGATTTTCTTCATAGGGATCTCTAAGAGGATATTTATATGGATCAACCACCTGGATTCATATAGAATTCATATTTAGTGTGTCAACTCAAAAAGTTTCTCTATGGCCTCAAGCAAGCTCCTAGAGCATGGTATGCAAAGATGGGATACTTCTTTCTCTCCAAGAATTTTTTTCTGATGCAAATGCCTATATTTTAAGGACCACTAACTCACTTCAGATCCTATTTTTATATGTGGATGATATTTTGATCACTGACAACTTGGTTTCAACGATTTCCTTGGTCAAGGGAATTCCTCATGACAAGTTTTTTATGACGGACATGGGTCCATTCCATTTATTTCTTGGTCTTGAGATCATCTAGGATGCATGGTATCAATCTGTCTTAGGCCAAGTAAGCTTGGGATCTCTTGGAGAGATTCCACGTGACAGACTGCAAGTTTGGATCTACACCTTTCTTATCTGGGGTTAGACATGAGGATGGTCGGGATAGACCTGTTATCGCATGAACTTGTTAGGGTCCTGTGAGTTCGTGGTTTATACCCGAGTCTATGCCCATGCCCTGTTTTTATCTCTTTTGTAGGACATGTCTTTAAATTTTCCCCTTCAGATGGAAAAGTCAATTTGTTTTCCCCTTTCTGTTTAAGCACTCATCTTTGTTACCTCTATTAATGATCTTTCTGTTCTTCCCGAACCATTAGCCAGTCATCCAAGTTTTTATTTTACGTAGGCCACATCCATGAGCACAAAGAGAAACACTTAGACTGGTCTGATATGGACTGAAATCAAGCGAGCGAGCAAGTTCAGTTTTCAATAGAGAAGATTCCATTGGAAATTTAGATTTGCAGCCCTCGGGAGATCGGGATCATAAAGTTGTGTGAGGTTTAACGTCAGATAGAGGTCCAAGCACCCAAAATCATATGGACCATTCAATTTAGAAGGGCACATGGCGCATGATCAACATTTCATGGTTTCAGAACTCGGGAAGTGTAGAGGCAAAGTTGTTAGGACTCACGAGGTGAAAAATCTCGATATGATATCGGCCATTGGATCGAGGAAAGACGTGGACTGGCGATCTAAGGCGAGCTTGAAATTAGAAATCGTGAGAGGGGAGGTAAGTATTCCTTCAACTTTGTGAGACCCAAAATCCCGATACACACCTTATGGATAAGCACTTGGTCATAGTCGAGGTCACATTGTTAAATCTTAAGGAGAGGAGTTGGCGCTCGCTAGGCTCCATTTCGCGATTTCTGAAATTTGGAGAAGGGGGAGTGAGTAGCCTTTCAACTTCCCCAGACGCGAAATCCTAATATGATCAGGACCGTGGATATTATAGGGACAGGTGGCAGCCGATCTGATGGTTCATGGAAGTGAATTTCGAGAGTTTTGGGAGAAATCATGGCCATCAGATGCATAGCAGATCTGACCGTTGATCTAAAGAAGGGAAATTTCGTAATATAGGGTGTTTGGAGTTTGTATTGAATTGATGTGAAGGCCCTCGAAACATGAAATCGTGATGCACCCATGAGTTGGGCCCATGGTCATAGCCTGAGGTCATATGGAGGAAAAATGCGGTAAAGGAGGAGTTGGAACCAGGAGATTTGGGAGCACAAAAGAAAGAGTGTGAATTTCATGAAACCTGCACCAGAAGCCGAAGATGCCCATGTGAGTTAAATACCGATAACATCATGGTTTCAAGGTGTCGAGTTTTCTCGAAGAGCCACTAGAAGCACATGGTAGATCCCTGGACGTTAATTCTTGTCCTGATCCCGATGAAGGAAGTTAATGAAAAAGGGAGTGGTGCTTGAAACCCTAACTCACTCCATAAATGGAAGGTATGGAAGGCCAGTCATGGGGACTGAACTGTCAGCCCATGGTACTCCTGCAAGAAGATTTTCCTGTAACACCCATGCTGATATGAGCTTGCGTTTGAAAAAAGAATGCCTACATAGTCTGACAGGGCAGGTGCCAACTGGAAGCTTTGAATGCAGGGGTCCGATCACGCTCCTGGTGGTTGCAACAATTTTGAGTATATATACTCAGTTTTAATATTTTGTTATGGTCGATGGTTGAGATAAGCTCTTGTATTGTAATGTTTTAGTGAAACTATAGTTCTTTGGTTATGTAACTTGATATGAGATTTCTTGTTTAATGAAAGCCATCTTCTATTTCCATCTTATCTGTGTCTGGTACAGAATATTCATGATTGAAGGATTCACATGAATTGTGGTGATTGTGTTGTAATGAATGTTTGATTGCAGTGCAATTATATCCTTTTCAGTTTCCTGAAACTTCGAATTCAAGAGGATCTTGTTTTCATAGTTTTTCCTCCTTAATCTTATTGAAGACATAATGTCCATAGAAAACCTTTACATATTCTCCTCAGTTTCTTCCTCCTACTCACCTTTACTACAACTTACTGGCTGAAGTTGATCAAGACCTCATTTTCTTGTGCATACTTCCCTAGTTTTCTGAGTTAAAATGATATTCTCTTGAGTGTTCCCCATTTGACCTTTTTAAATACATTAACTGTGACATATAAACTGATGCATACTGGGATTACCTCTACCACAATCCATAGGTGACTTCTGGTGCTAACATTTCTAGCACCGTTGTCGGGGAACAAATTGGATATTTTTACCTGGGATTGAATGACAAAGCTTATTGATTCTGAAGGTGCATCAAAACGCAGTACATTGAATATTGCAGCCTACACTTGGCGACTCCATCGTCTGGCGACTCCACTATTTCAAATACACTTTTTCAATTCTGGGTCCTAAAGGAAGACACACGAGGTCCACTTCACTGCTGCGTCTAGCAATGTCTGAAGCTGACCCAGAGGAAATTATCAGAAAGGGAAAGATCGCTCAAAAATGTATCTCTACTGTTGTACCAAGTTTTTTTTATAATTTGCATTATCCTTATTTACAAACTCCAGTACTTGTTTATGATTCTCCTATTATACAAACTGATGGAGTTTCAAGAAATTTAAGTTTTGGGAGTTTTCTTGCCGATTTCTCCCCTCCTATTCTTGGTTTGGAAGGAGAGAGATTTGACACCCCTTTCTCCCTCGAAGTTGTGAAGTGGAAGGAAAGATATTTGAAATTAGAAGACTTTGCTACTCCTCCTCCTATTAGAGTTGTTGCATCTATAGAAGGGGAAATCTCTGTTACCTCTAGCCCCTCATCTTTATCTCCTAACACTTAACCTTTTCCTTCTTCTCCCAGAAGCACAACCCCAGTATCGCCCGTCTGAAATTAATCCCCTCCATATCACATCCAAACGACAAGTACTAATCCTCCTAGGAACATAATAGATGAGATATTGACTTCTAGGTACACCCCTTTGGTTTTACCTCAGCCTATGAATGCTCTCCCAACTAAAGACTACCTTAAGTGCATGCCCCAGTTCATAGGAGAGGGAGACGTGACTGTAGAAGAGCACCTTTGATCCAGGTGGATATTGGTGGCCACCCACCTATTCCACTTGGACCCCCACCATTGCTTCTTTCAGTTTTCCATTTTTCGCACAGTTTACTATTTTTAGCAGTTTTTTCGGGTCCTGAACTTCCGGGGCCATTTTGAGGCCCTAAACGATGTTTTTTTGGGTATGTTGTTGTCGCAAAATATGATCTAACAATGCTATTTTTCCTTGATCATTGTAGGCCTCGGATATATCTTTCCAACGAGCTATCATATACCTAAAACGAAGATCGTATGAAAAGGTTATGACCCCAGGAAGTTGATGCACCAACTTACCCAAACGGGGCCCACATGACTTTTGGCGCTTCATCTCCTAGGGTTAGGTTTTTGGATGTCTAGGACTTTTGGCATTCCCATTTATTGTAAAAGGGCCTTCAGAGCCTCATTGTAATCATCT
>SNQJ01S0053953.1:12866-40337 GCA_010110895.2 Picea sitchensis
TCTTGGATGTGGGGGTTGTCGAACAGAATGAAGGGGGCGTTACATTTCTCGCTGATTGTCAACAGAGTTTCTCCTTCCCCGACGATATATATCTCCTCGCACTGATATTCCTTCTTAACTAGCGGTCCGGCCGTAGCTACAGCTGTGATGAACACAATGACAAACAAGAAGGAGAAATTCAAAGTGAAGTATCTATTATTTACTGCAGCAGCTGCCATGACTAATATGCGCGAAAGAAGAATTAAATGTAGAATATTAAAAATCAATCTAACTCTAAACCTAGAATAATAGAAATCAGTTGCAGAGGAACGAGTTGAGTATAGACAGATCATGGGTTTTGATTTGTTTTATGGGTGGGGTGGGTATTCAGGAAGGAAATGGACTACCCACGACACTCCACCCTGCAATCCACGTATTAATTTCTCACCTAGTGGTATCAGGTACTAATTTCTCACCTAATACTCACCTACTGGTATACTCTTCACCATACAGTCCAGTTACTAATTTCGTGAACGCCAAATGAAAATAATTGATGAGATGAACGACCGTGTCTTTTGGTCTTTTCGCTGAATGAAGTGAAGCAAATATTATATTTTCGTCATTCAGGATCTCACTCAAAATAGTTACAATCCAAAAAGTGTTCTATCGCTTAACGAATCTACTGAAATAACACCAAATAGAAACGGAACTTCCTTTCCCTCACACTCACCCTAGGACAAGACTGGAGAAGCTTGGAAAGGCCCACAATGATCTAGTTATAGAGAATCCACGCTTGGAAAAGACTGGAGAAACTTGGAAAGGCCCACAATGATCTACTTATAGAGAATCCACGCTTGGAAAAGGGATACAATGGACAAGACTCGAGAAGCTTGGATAGGCCCACAATGCTCTAGTTATAGAGAATCCACGCTTGGAAAAAGATACAATGCTCTAGTTATAGAGAATTTGTAATTACTATGCAATACTCATTTCTGAAGCATCCAAAAACATCACATTAGAAATCTTACATCCAACTTTGTTGACAAAGCTGCAAAGTTAGATTGCAAAATTTCTATGTTGATGGCAAAATGTTATTAATGTTCCTATTAGAATTAGAATAGATGATCAAAATGGAATTTGTAAAGTCAAATAAAAATTAATCAATATATTAACATCCAAAAGCATCACGAATCTCTTCAAAGTTATATTGGTAGATGGCATTGGTAGATGGCATTGTTAAATGAAATGATAAAAATGAAATCAAATGAAGAATAACCAATATTACTAGTGCGATTTTTTATTTTTTTTTATAATCTTATAATAATATCTAAACATGAATATACCAAAAAAGAAGAGGTATTTTTTGGCCTCTCAAGTTTCCCACTTCTCCTTCTAATCTTATTGATAAATGGTTAACTTACCTCTGCAAACAAGTTAAAGTTTTCCCACTTTTACTTGTAAGCTAAAGTTATCATATTTTTGCATATCATGTGATTGGTAATGGTTGAGTTAGTTATTAAATCCATTTAAATTAAGGTTAATGAGATTATACTTTGGCATATGAGTAATGAGAATGAGATGAATATGCAATTATTTTTGTTATTAATAATAAAAAATAAGTTATTATTTACATAATTTATTTATTTAAATTTAATATAATATATAATATTTTAAAAAAATTTAAGGAATGAAAGAAGCTATTGAATTGTTTTAAAAGATCTCATGTTCACTTTTTTTTATATTGCAAGCTTAAAACGATATAAAATCCATGAATAGGTCGGATGACATGTTAGGTTCTATAATCCAAATAGGTAGTACCATTTACATGTAACAAAATGCATGACATATAGTTAAACAAGCCACATGTAGGACATTAAATTGAAAAAGAGGAGTGGCATTGAGTCATGGAAATTGAGAAACAACCAACCAAGTTAAGATTCACATTTTCATGCCATATCAATGTACCTATTCGAGACTTGATATGAGGTGTTTAATTTGGTAATTATGGATACACTGAATTTAATCAAAGAGATAATTTTTAGCAAGAAATATATATAAATGTTATTGGAATTAATATATTACTTTCAAAATCCTCTTGATGAGATGGGGGACAACATTATTCTTTAATCACAAAAATATTTTTCTAAATTCAATATTCCCATAGAGATGGCTATTTTAACCCGAAAATCCTTTCAATCTAGGGTTGTAAAACCCTAGCTCTTTTGTTGGTTCAACCGTATTTTTTTGTAGGAAGATACCATGAGAAAGACTAGGTCAAATTAACATGATCAATCTCGGAGAATGTCTTCCTAATGTTGCTAACTGGAGAAACATTAACACTCCCTCTCATCGAGGGAGACATTCTGCATCATGCCAATCTTATCTCTAAAGTATACAAACTTTTCTTAGAGAGAGGCTTGGTGAGAATGTCCACAATTTTCTCATCTATGGATATGTACTCGAGATTTCCTTCTCCCTTATGTACCATGTCTCGGATGAAGTGATATTTGATCTCAATGTGCTTCAACTTGTAATGAAGTATTGGAATTTTTGAAATCTTGAAACAACTTTGATTATCACAGTGTATTAAGGTCGTCTTTATCCCTTGATCAAATAGTCCAGCAAGAAGTTTTTGAAGCCGTATTGCTTCGTGACTTGCGACACATGTTGAAATATACTCTGATTCTTCTATACTCAGTGCTAGAAAATTATTCTTCCTTCTAAGCTAGGATATCATAGTTGATCCTAAGTTGAAGCAACAACCCGAGGTGTTGTTTCTATCCACTACACTCCCTTCCTAGTAAGAATTAGTATATCAGTGCAACCTCACTTCACCACCTAAATCATATCTCATACCATATCCAATTTACCATGTAGGTACCTCAACACATGCTTTGTTACAACCCAATGGAAGTGTATCGTTTCAGCCTTGAATTGGATCAAGGTGTTCACTACAAAGAAAATATATGTCTTGGTGTTAACTAGGTACATCAAGGATCCAATCAACTTCTTGTACATAATGGAATCCACCATATATGAATATGAAGCGGAATCACTTAGCTTCTTCATAATTTTTATCATAGGTGTAGCCATGGACTTGCAGTCCATCATACCGAATCTGCTCAAGATATCAACTGTGTAATTTCCTTGTCTGAAGAAGATCTCATATGGTTTCTATCATGCATCCAATCCCAATAAATAATGCATCAATCCAAGATCCTTCAACTTGAAATGAGAGGTAAAATCCATCTTCCACTGATTGATGAGTTGGTATGCTCTCGTAAATAAAAAGTCATCAACATATAACATCAATATCAAAGGATCACCATCAACAACCTTATACTAAAGGTTTGGATCTACTTCACTCTTGGTTAAGCACAAACACATCAAGTATGATCCATCAATCTTGGAGTACCATGCCCTGGGTGCCCACTTGAGTTTGTACAAGGCCTTCTTCAACCACCAAACATGAGACTCCCTCCCATGTACTTCAAATCTTAGAGGTTGGTTTATGTACACTTCCTCCTCAATCACACCATTGAGGAATGCAATATTTACATATATATGGTGTAATATCAAATCCATGATTGTTTCAATGGAAATAATAGTCTTGATGGAAGTGTACCTAGTGACTGGAGAAAATGTCTCCTCATATTCCACTCCCTCTTTCTGGGAGAACCCTCTTGCCATGAACCTCACTTTGTACTTTTCGATGATGTTGTCTGCTTCACACTTGATCTTGTAGATCCATTTGGAATTCACCAGTAACTTCCCCTCAGGTATTAGCACAATATCCTAGACATCACTCTTCATGATGGAATGATACTCCTCCATCATGGAATCTCTACAAACTTGACTTCCTGTTGCCTTCTCATAACTAGAAGATTTAGAATAAATGATTCAACTCATCAATGCCATATAACTCGATAATTTATGACGTCATATACTTTTCTTGAAAGTAACATGGGGAGTTGCATGCCTCTCTACATCTTGCAATGTATGACAAAGCCAGAATGGCCTCTTCATGGTCTCTGGAACAATGCCTCCAGGCGGGTCCACTGGTTCATCTAGTTCTATTGACTTATCCTGGTAGTATGAAGGATGATCAACTAGAATAGAGGGCCCTGAAACCACAGCCTTCATAACATCCTTCTCCTCAATATTGATCTCCATGTGAGACTCTTGGGACCTCCTGAATGTTGTGTATTTATCAAAGGTGACATCCCGATTGATATCTATCTGGAATTGTTCTAGAATGTATATTGTGTAAGCCTTTGATGTATCATTGTATCAAAAAACATCCCATTCTTCCCAGAAGGATCCAACTGCATCATTTTCTCCTTGGGAACGTGAATGTATATTTTACAACCAAAGATACTCAAATGAATGACCTGTAGTTTCACACTTGTGAAATCCTTTTTAGGAGTCTTGTCCCCAAAGATCTGGTGCAGAGTCATGTTATGGACATACAATGTTGTAATGAATGCCTCTCCCCATAATAACGTGGGTAAATCTTCATCATGAATCATGGCTTTGGAAACCTCTACAATGGACATGTTCTTCCTCTCTATAACCCCATTTTGTTGTGGGTTGTAAGGAATAGTCAACTCCCTCTTGATCACTACCTCCTTGCAGAAATCACTGAAGTCCATGGAAGTGTACTCGCCTCCATTATCTAACCTCAACACCTTGATCTTCTGGGTATTCATGAAGAAGTTCCATGTATTCCAAGAGAAATCATCAATGAATATCATATAGTATAGGAATCCACCCAAAGATGAAATTGTCATAGTTCCACACACATATTAATGTACTAGATCCAAGATCCCCTTCGACCTGTTGTCACTACTTGGAAAATGTCCCTTGGCTTTCTTGTCAAGTGCACATCCCCTGAAAATGCCATCATGCTCTACCTGAAGCTATATAATTCATGTGACCATCCTCTTCAACGCTGGTAAATCCCTGTAATGTGAGTGTGCAAATATTTGATTCCATAGCTCACATAAATTGATGTTTTCATGTACGAATGTGTGGGATGGTCATCCAAAAAATATGTATAGACCTCCCTCTAAAACACCAATCATGGTTGCACAGTCTATACTCGAGCCCTTAGGCCATACAAAAACTTTTCCATTCACGAATGCAACTCTATAACCTTTATCCTCCAATGTTGAGGTAGAAAGCAGGTTATTCTACAACCCTGTTACATACAACACATCTTGTATATGAATAGTATCTCCAAAGTCTAGTTGAAATGAAGTTGTCCCAACTCCTCTCATTGCATACTTGGTGTTATCACAAATTTCTACTCGCAATGTTGACTCCCTCTCAACTAAATATGACAAACAATTATTGGAACCTGTCGTGTGCTTATTCACTAACCAAATATCACTGCCATATGCAATAGTTCCTGAAAGAGTAGAGACAAATAGGTACGTTTTTTGAATTTCATCTACAATCTCATCAAGTTTAGATTCCTTTGTGTTCTTCTTTGGTGGATGCTCATCAATATCGACTGTTGATTCATGTTGCTTTCCCTTCCTTTTCTCTAGAGGACATTGAGAAGCATAATGACCAAATGTATGACAATTGAAGTACTTGATTTTTAAAAGATCCTTCTTCTTTTGTTCTTTAACTGGGGTTGATCCTCTCCTTATATTTTTCTTTCCAAAATTCCTTTTTCCTTTTACTTTTCTTGCATGAGCTACAAGATCTTGAGTTCCTTCATCCTAGTTTTTTTGCAAGCTATTTTTAGATAATGTTCTTGCCTCCTCTTGAAAAAAATCATTCCATAGATGATCAAACTTGGGAAACTCCTCTCATCCACAAATGCTTAGAACAAATGGTCTCCCATGAAGGAGGAAATCCATTAAGAGTCATTGTAACAAGTTCTACATCATCAATGGTGTCTCCAATGGTCTTAAGTTGATTTCTCAGCTAGGAGACTTTCATAAAATAAGTGGAAAATGAATGTGATTTCGTCATAATGATACAATGGAGTTGATTTCTCAAAGGAAATTTCCCGCTAGTGTTCTTTTTCTCGAACAATCCTACCAAGGCGTAAAACATTTCTTTGAAAGTTTTCAACTCAACAATGTGTGGAATGAAATGGTTTTTTATGAAATCTATCAAGATACTCTAAGCCTTTCCTTCATTCTTCTTCTTCCTGGCTTTATCTTCAGCTCTTTCTGGTTCTGAGAAATTTTGTTTTATACAATTTTGAATCTAATTTTCATTGCGGATGAAAAGTATCCTAGTCTTATAGGATTTTAAATTTGTAGCACCATCTATCCTATCTTCTACTCTAAGACTGTACACCATCTTGTAGAGAAACAAAGAGTAACAAAAAGAGTTGGCCGCACATAAAAAAATCAACGGATTTTGCATCTATCATGCCTTATATTCTAGGGACCCTTCCAAAGTTTCATACATGTTCCTTCTTGCCCTCAAATTACAATTAGTTGTGAAATTTCCCTAGCATCTAATCATCCAAGCTCAAGGTAACTAGTTTTATTGTTAGTTTTGAGGAAGGGGAATCAACATGGATAACTAGGTGGTGGACTCTATGTGTGTTTCAAAGGAGAATGAAAACAAAATGATTTATTGAGACATTTCGGAGCTATGGAGAACAACGATGTATCTATTCATCCAACCTCAAGATAATTATTTTTATTAATAGACCTCAAGATAATTATTTTTATTAATAGTTTTGAGGAAGGGGTGTCAACATGGATAACTACAATGACAACAAAACAATTTCTTGAACCATTTATGAGATTTGGAACACAATTTTGTTGATAATACTAATATGTACAGTGTTCCTAACATCTATTTGTGCAACCACTTTACCTTAGACTATTTTTCTTATTTATTTAATTTTGTGTACATATACACTTATGTTCATCATGTTAAATAAACAACCATGTAAAAAGGAAATAAAAAATCCAAAATAACACTCTCTCCAAACCAAACACATTTCAACTTAAAAAAATTTAAATTTTCTTTATTTATTATTTTATTATAAATTTAAAACTTTTATTCCAACTTTAAAATATTCCATTATAAATCGTATTCATCATTATTCAAGAATTATTTCCAATCTCATCCATCCGTGACACAACATTTGACGTAACATTGATACTTAATTAAAAAAAAACATGTACTCATCACCTTATTAGGAGTTCACGGGTTCCTTCGATTAATATACAGATTTGGTCTCTCTAATTCATTGAGTCCGTATTCAACAAGGTTAAGTTGTAGCATAGTCTCTGCCGAATTGAATAAGTGCAAGATAATAATTGTATAAACATATAAAAAATATAGATATATTTTGTTAACAAACATTGGTTTTCTTTTTACTTGAATTAAGATATATTTTGTTAACAAACATTGGTTCTTTTTACTTGAATTAAGATCTATTTTGTTAACAAAGAGTAGTGCTTTGCACATCTAGATGAATTAAGATATATTTTGTTAACAAACATTGGTGCTCTTTTTATTTGAATTAAGATCTATTTTGTTAACAAATAGTAGTGCTTTGCACATCTAGATGAGCATATATTTTGTAAAACATTAGTTTTTTTGTTTTATTTTGTTAATAAACATTGGTTCTTTTCACATATAGATGTGCATATACTATAAAATAAGTGGAATTTGAGCAAAATTAAAAATAGAAATTACAATTCTATATAAAATTATTAAGCATTGTATTAATGGAAAATTACTATATTAATATTAATGAAAAATTAATATCTTAATACTATATCTTATATGTTAATAATGTTGTGGATTGTGGAAAATTTATAAAAGGGAAATACTCAAAATTCTCATAATACATTTCATGACATAGGGATTCTCTTGAGATTCCAACAATTTAAGTGCATTAAAAAGATTTGTCATTAGGGGTTGAAGGGAGGGATTAATGTGTTCAGAAATATACTAAGCTATAAATCATCTTTAATAAGTAGCATATTCTCAATACAATTAGAGCAACATAAGAATGAACAACATTTGATTCACACAAAAGGAACCTCATCAAATGAGGCAAGGTACCTAAAGCATTGTTCTTAGGAATTGATAACATAAAGTGGTAAAAAACTTCAATGCATCTACCTTCAACAATGGTTTCCCATCCACATCCTCACTTAGTAAGTCTAGCATGATCATGGTCAAAATTATAGGAAGACTACAATCAAAACTCAGAAGCATGCACAAAACCTCTAGAAAGGCATCATGCTTTTTGGTAGCCAAAATCAAAAGAAAGAAACTATAGTTGTGAAAAAATAACTAATGAAACAATGGATAATGCACGATCCCACCACTGAAACATGCCAAGAAAAATAAACAAATCAAACTATATCAATAATAATTGAGTGGTAGAGATCAAACCAATGAATATTATAAGAAGAGTCATGAATATTATAAGAAGAGTCATGCATATTTTACCATCTCTTACTTAATTTTCTTCAATTTCATTCTAAGTCTATAATCATGGACCCATGCCACCACCCATATGCCAATGAAAATCATTTACCTTAAAACTTTATCATTGTAATATTCATTCCAATATTATCAACAAACTTTTAACCTAAAATATTCATAAAATAATTTTCATATAATGGAAAGATTGCACAACTATGATATATATAATCCATACATATTTTTTTATAAATATATATTTTTTAAAGTATATTTATTTAATAAATAATTAATATTTATTTTCTTGTTTTTTCACTCCATTGTAAATAACTTGTATACTCCCGGAAAAGCTAAGTGAACTAATGATAAATTTATTGAACAAATCCACGAAAAATATATGTAAGTCGGTTGAAAAGGATCTGGTAATAGAGCATCTTTTAGATTTAGTGCAATGTAGAAAGGATGTCAACCATGCAAAAGTTCAGACAATAATAGCAAGACAATATGTGAAGTATCACATGGTGGTGTAGTGAATCATAATGGAATGAAGATAGATGTGATAGATGGTGTTATGTGCAGCGCATGGGATCAATTCCATTCAAATTCAAAGAAGAAAAAAATAGTTGATTCTATAGGATATAAATGGTCATGGAAGGCCGAAAAGGGAATCCACAAAGGAAAAAATAAAATAAAATACTTAAAAAGACATAACACAATTTAAACATATGTGACTGTCACTGAAAAATAAGGACACACTTTAAACAGGTGTCACTTAAAAAGTAAGACATTTGTGGGTGGGCTCATACCAGTCACGACCAACCATTAGGCTTTAGGAAATGTCAATAGCATGGAAGGGATAACGTGCATATTTTATATATATGAAGAAGAGCACTTGTCGAAGTGCATGGTTATGTAGGGAGAATAACAACTAGCCTATGAGTATTACTCCATAGCCATCACTCAGAGCATATTGATGATAAGGTAAAGTTGTGTTGCTTCTCTATTCCTACTCGTGGTTGAGACATTCATAGTGATGATGTTTCGATGATGCATGTGTCATCATTTTCAAGAAGGAATATGCATGATGGAGAGTGGGAACTGTTGGACCTGTAATACCGATCATACATAGATAGGAGGTGGTCTCTCATCTTCACTCAAGTTGATTAGAGGTACCACTAATTCTACACCTAGTAATATTCCTTTATCTCAAATTATTTTTTCTTGTAACTATAATCCCCCCATTAGTTAATTATTTTTGAAAAAAACATGGGAAATTGGTCCATGAGTGATATTTATCCCCTAAAATTCTATAATAACAATAATTTATTAACAAAAGGTTCAATATAAATTTGTAAATTTGTTTTTCACCCCAGGCCTAACTCATATGAAACCTTAAGATTGTTTATTTTAGACATGCCCCAATACGATCTTGCTCTCCCTTTTCATGTTCAATTTAAAAGAGATTCCAAATATGTTGAATATTGTTTTGTTGTGAAGGCAACACAACCAATAAAATAATTGCAAGGATTTAAATTGACTAGAACAACTATATGACCATATGCAATGTTGATTGACTTGAAACCTATTTACATTGAATGATTGTTAAATTACATAAAAACAATGCTAACAAAATGTGTTTCAAGTGTACACTCATCACTCATATAAAAATTGATAATATTTGATCACATAAACACCAAAAATAGTAATCTTTGATCACATAAACACTAACCTTATTGCTTTCCATACAATCAAATATACTCATCACTCATATTAAAATGATAATATTTTATCACATAAATACCAAAAAAAAAATAGTCTTTAATCACATAAACACCAAAATAGAGTAGTCTTTAATCACATAAACACTAACCTTATTGATTTTCATACAATCAACAATGAATGCATATCTATATAAAATATATAGAAATAATGACAACTCGTCTCCTCTTGTGAAAATAAAATTGCAATTCTTCCCTTAATCGAGCATCAATAATATTGTTCCCATAAGAAAAGGAAAAGCTAACAAAATTGTTTGAAAAGCTAAACAAATTGTTTGAGAGGCGCGGCTTGCCACCTACCATTATAAAAAAGATTGATGTATTTTTAAACTTCATTTTGAAACTTCTTCATAAAGTCTCTTATTGAGAATCTATCCACAATCTCTTTCAATAAACATTTATATTTGTCAAACATTCTTTATTCATAAGAACTAGAGTACATTCACTATGGTTAACATGATAAATATTATCGAATGAGATTTTTTACAAAATCTTTCAATCTCCATACTTACTCAATCTATAAGTTTTGAAAATCTAAAATATTCGTTTTTAAACCATTTCTTAAAAGAAGAATCCCATATATGATAACATATAAAAATGAATCCCAAAAATCAAATCAAATCGCATCACTAATCATTTTTTTTAGTTTGTGTTATGTGAGATTTTCAAAATTCTTACACGAAAGTGATAAAATGATATCATGATACAACATAAAATGCTTAATTTTCTCATTTCGAAAAAGTGAAATTTTATAATTAAAATAATTGATTTCATAAACATTTAAATTTTTATACCATTGTCAAGACAAAATCGGTAAACAAAAATATTATATATATTTTAAATGAAAATAACATCTAATTTTATAATTAAAATATTTTATTTCATAAACATTTGAATTTTTATACCATTGTCAAGACAAAATCATAAAATGATATCATGATACAACATAAAATGCTTAATTTTCTCATTTAGAAAAAGTGAAATTTTATAATTAAAATAATTGATTTCATAAACATTTAAATTTTTATACCATTGTCAAGACAAAATCGGTAAACAAAAATATTATATATATTTTAAATGAAAATAACATCTAATTTTATAATTAAAATATTTTATTTCATAAACATTTGAATTTTTATACCATTGTCAAGTCAAAATCATTGTCAAGACAAAATCAGGTAAACAAAAATATTATATATTTTTAAATGAAAATAACAGCAAAAAATTCTTCTTTGAAAAGATTTGAAAAGGAATACAAGAAGTCCTATAATCTAGATCTTCTAAAAGATTCTAGAAACTTAGGTAGAAATTTATTTTCGATCTTGGCACCACACAATTGAACACCATTGCATGACATGTGGCATATCAAATTAGTTCCTTTACATCATCCAAGACTTAGGAGGTTCTGTTAATTTGGCTTTACACACTTAGTGATGTAGCAAATCGCCCGTTCACTTAATACACAATAATAAAAATGAGAGATATTCCCATTCAACCCTTTTTTTTTCAAACTGGTTTAGCGTAGGCCGGGACAGCCCAATTTTAAATGGACCCTCAACCCCTCCCCATTCCAATCCTACCCATTAGTCATGAGGTTATCACCATCTGAGTTTGGGAGGGAAGTACTGCACAAAACAACAAGGGAGTCAATTTAGAATCAATCTTTCCAGACAAATCAGCTCAATTTATATAGATTGTGCAGCTTCCAATGAATTCATATCGTATGAAATTGCAAAAATGAATGAATACAAAGACCAACCTTATTAATGAGTGATTGATAATATAGCTTCACTTCCTCCACGTCAACTCTCACCTTACTCTTGCTGTATCATATTTATTGTTCACATGAAATGAATAGTTATCAGAAAAACACTCCAGATGATAACAATTATAAGTAAAGAATGAGTATGAACCAATGCTCAGTTTCTTCGTACTTACTTGAATATTTAAACCCACTTCAGCATCTCCTTGTCTTCATCATTCATCAAGTGTGTGTACGCACCAGCACGATGCAGAGCTACGATATACACATCAACCATTCCATACGTTCTCAGTCAAGTCTAATCAACTTTTTCTGGTTTAACAAAGAAAATGCGATTTCGTTTTGCTTACAGTAGAAAGAGTGAAATCTTATGATGAAGAGAGACACCGGAGGTAATATTGTCTTATTCATTTTAGCCCCCTGTTCCATCCATCAGACCTTTCGTTAGGTCTCCATCAATAAAACTACTAAACAATACATATAGAGATCGAATGAAATGATATGTTAGCTTAATTTTTGAAAGTATATTACCCGGTCGTGCCCCCATGATGGAATAATGTTCTCCAGTCCACATTTTTCAGAGTACACATTTTATTAGTCCCTGCAGTACGCATAGAGGGACTATAGCAATCGATAAAGCATTGACTACATATTAGTTTGTCCTTTGACAAGAAATATTTGCACAGTACCTATTGTTGCAGCTATGGAATTAAAAGCATATATTTTTATATATTAAAAAGTAACATATATGTACTGATCTGATTGTCTAAGAGATTGGAGGTCTTATTGCCAGCTTCGCTATTCCCAATGTAGTGTATGGCAACATATCCAAACTTTTTATCGTAGACAGTATATTTTAATCATATATTTTTCCTATATATTGCTTGAAGGTCGATTAATGCTACCATTAGTTCGAATGTTTGTATTAGCATTTTCTACTACCCGAATATATCCATCAGTTTTGATATGTACTAAGAAGATTGAAATGTTTTCATATCCAAGCTTTGTATATTTATTGAAATTTATTGACACTTATTCCGAGATGCCTCAATAGGCCTGATAGCGTAAATGTTTACATGAAGCGACATCCTCCAACACCCCTGACAACTTAAATATTTGCATACCACGAGGTCCTTAGACAGCCTAAGAGTCTTAAATGTTTATGTAAATACGGTTCTCGGAGTACATGCCAGTTCAATAGCCATTGTATGTTTCATCCTTGTTCTTCCATTGAAGCTACATACATTGTTTACTGATTCGGTGACTGCTTTGTCTTTGTTGGTTTGTCGGGTGATGCCATTGTAGGTTTCATCATCGTAATCATTGAAGCTAGATACATTGTTTACTGGTTCAGTGAGTGGTTCTTCTTCGTTGGTTTCTCGGTTGCTGTTTTTTGTTGTTTCACTCATGATTTGACCTACGCTTCTGCATTTCATCGTTTCGGAGTAAGTTTCGATGCCACAGCTTCATTTTGTATTCCTTGTTTGTTGTTCAGTGTTTGTAGTTTGAAATTAAGAATGTTTGCTTATTTGTAGTAGCATGTTCCTTGTATGTTTTTGGTTCCTTTTCTGCTTCGGCTACAGTTTCGTAATCG
Source organism: Picea sitchensis (assembly GCA_010110895.2). NCBI lineage: Eukaryota > Viridiplantae > Streptophyta > Pinopsida > Pinales > Pinaceae > Picea > Picea sitchensis. The sequence goes on from SNQJ01S0053953.1 coordinate 26,398, forward strand.
TTTGAGATATATATGTTGTTCACCAAGTCGGTGGATTTTGTTGGTTCGTTGGTTACTGGGTTGCTGGTTCTATTTGTTTTCCTGGGGTTTGTGCTTTGGGGCCCTCGAGGTGTAGTTCGGCCTCTTCGTGCTTTCTTGTTGGTTTGGTCCTTGCTGGTTTCTTTTCTTTGATTTGGCCTTGCAGGGTTGGGGTGCAGTGGCGGTGGTTGGAGCTTTTCTTTTTTCAGTTTTGTTTGGATTGTTATTATTTTTTGGGGGTGCTTTACGTTGTTCAGCCCCTACACCCACCAGTCAATCTACAGTTGTGTTATTTTCCATTTTTGCAGAGGTCGTTATCTGTAATTCTGTGAGATTTTCCTGGTGCTCGAGTCCTTCCATGAAAGAAAATAGTTACATACAAAATTGTTGGAGGATTACATGTGAAGTTACAATATCCGTTGTTTTTTTGTTGGAATAAAGCATATGTATGCAGCCTACATTTATATACCATGTATCGTCAGATGTGCAGATATGACATGACATGTTATTTCTCCTCTATATAGACTAGTGTGTGCATGATACAATTTGTGTTGTGCTTGAGATATGATATGTGCAACAAAGATTCTTCAAGATTATATTTTCATGTCTGGAAGCATGTCTGGGTAGTTTGCCACGGAAAACTGAGAGCTTGTATCGTGGGCACAACAGTCTGTGTAGAGGATAAAGAACATGCTTAAAGGGCATATCTAGATGAATTGCCAAGGAAAACTAGAAATCATTTAGTTGCGGCCATGCAATTGCGTGATATTTTTTGTCTTGTAATATATTTTGGCCAGGGAAAAAAAAGCTAGATGTTTACAGCCATGGATAGAGAAGCACAAAGGTTCATGTTTATTCCTTTGTAAACTGTTCATTGAGTCAGTTTTGTTGTATATACATATTGCTTGTTCTCCAATGAATACCAACTTCCATTGATGTTCATTGAATTTTATGGGTTCCCACATTGAAACAAACAAAGTAGCTGGAGAAAAGGAGGGAGTCTTGACTGCATCAGCTGAAGAGGATATAGAAAGGTGCATGCTTGTACTGTTGTTTCATATTGCATTGTTTTGTATTTCATTTATGGTCTATATGTGTTAAACAAGTTGTGTGCCTTCCTACATGGTAAGTTATCTTGGTTACATACGTTCCTTCATGCATACTAAGCTAGTTTATGTCTGTTGTGTTTGCGCTACATTGTTGCATTTAAAGAAACATAATCGTTGGACATGATGAAGGACTCTTTGGCGGGTAAATAGACCTTTTTCTTTTCTTTTAGATGTTTGTTCTCATACTAACTTGCCTTCGTCTCGATTGCATCTTCGACGTTGCTGTCTTGGAAAAAACAGGTTTCTTGGACAGGGAGATGAATTATTTTGTGCACTAGTAGAGGGTTCTGTGGTACAATCTTCTAAAATGTATACCAAGTGTGCCAGTAAATTATATATGCAAACCAGGTGGGAGCATAGAATATTAGACTTGAAAACGATGAATTTGCAGTAATGGGCCTTTGTGCGCTCCTTGTTTCTACTTTTTCCATTTTCTATTATCCATTTTGTTTTCTAATTCATCTGCTTAGTGTGATTTCCGAAAATTTCCTCATGCGCCAGTTGGTGGACTAACAAACTGAAATATGTGGTCCTAATTCTACCTTATTCCATAGTTACCCATTTTGTCGATTGCGGTTGCAAGGTTGGTAGGTTGAATATTGCTCCCCTGGCTTCCGGGAGTCCTTGATATATAGATTGGCCATGGTGACCCGCGATCATGCCCTGTTTATTGTTAAACATTTCTCCAGTTAAAAAATTAAGATGCATACAATTTTATGGTTATTTGGTCCTTCCGATGGGCAATATACAATGCATATATTTGTTTAGTCCTAATGTTCATCTGCACATGTTTTCATTATAAAAAGTTGGAATAGTGAGATAGCCATGTGCAGTCAGTCATCCCAGACATCTGCAGACCGACAAGGCCAAAGGTAAAGATGCATACATTGCTCTCTTACTATGTTTACTAAACAAATTTCCTGGGCTATATATTCATCTATGGCATGGCGGATATGTTGATGCCATTTGCAATACATGGTTTCCAGCTCACAAGAAGTCTCAACAAGTACAAGTGAAACGCCAAACGTGTTACATGTTCCGCAGACCAAGAGGTGTGGTTGTGAAACTGTGGCTCAATAGTTCATCAATATTATTCATGTACTTGTATCACACTACCATTCACTTTAGTTTTCCTGTTCAAAAAATTTCATCAGGTCTAGAGTTGTGACATCCAAAGTACTGTCAATAGAGGGATTGAACAAATGGAAAACTGGACAGCTGTTCGTCGGGGACATAATGTTTGTCTATACCACCTACTTGGACAAGGCAAACAAAAATAGATCCATTATGTGTGTTGATATGACAAACAAGGACGCCATGATGACAGTCACATTGACTGTTCCTCCACAACTTGTCCAGAAACATGCATAAAATATATTGCCGCGTAATGGGATATCCATTACAAATTTTAATGTATTGCCCAAAACAATATATGACCGTGGTGATTGCGATCGAATTATTTTGTTCAACGAAACAAGCATTTTGGAAAAAATACCTGTTATTTTTTCAGAATATCGCTTCCTCCTGGGCTCGACTATCAGGCATCTTGCACAGAGCACTGATATTTACCCAATCAGAACGATTGGGGCTGCTGTGACAATGGCGAGCAAATTTGGGTCGCAACACATTCTCCATATACAGGATGGAGAGTTGAACAATGACAAGGCACTGGTACCACTTTTCATATTCAATTTTGTTCTTAACTTTCACGTCTACATATATGTTGGATAAATTATGAAAATATTGAATTGTTCCATGTTGCAGCTACAATTGTTTGATATGTATTCAGATTTTTTTCCATTAATGGAACAACAATTGCATAGAGGGAAGATTCCACTTATGTTGTTCAAAAATATAACAAAGAAGAAGGATGTTATAGAAAGGATCTTTCGGACAACCCAGGCAACGTTTGTAATAGAGTTGTGAACTGATATAGTAGAGGATCTGGATAAACTAGCTAGCTCTACAACTGTTGTGCGTATACATCCACAAAATCATCCTCACTTTTCTTATATAAATAACCTTCAACAAATTTACGCACCTGTTTACTTTTTCTTTTTTGTTTTAAAGGGGAGGGGGGATGCAGCTGTGTATTATATTGTTCAATGTATTAATCCCTTTGCTCGCTTTGCCAAGTTGAAGATATTTTAGTTGTAGCCAATGTGTACTCGACCCCCTTTGAGCCTGTATGTGCAAAATGCCATTCTTCTACTTCTGCCTCCCCTTTGATAAGTGATGATATAATTCATTGTCTGCAATGTGGTGAAAAATGTCCATATATTTATGGACATTGCGTTAATGGTGTTATCCAAATTGTGGGCAACACAACTGTGCAGTGTTCGGTTAGGCAGCCTTTGTTACAAAATGTGCTTCCTAAATTGGCAGAGTTGTCATATGAAACATATCTACAGAGAAAAACAAGAAGTGTCTATATGTTGCGGCACCTTCGGATACAAAGCAAATTCTCCTTAAATGAGGACAATGCAATTTTGCATATCGACTGAAGAAGGGAAAAAAATAAAATAAAATCAAACTTTGGGAGGAAACAAAAATACCTCATGTCTCTCTGTAATATTTGTTTAACATATAGATGAATGTTCGTTTCAAGAGAAAAGGAATGTGCCGACGTATTTTCTTTGTATATCAAATTGTTTGGTGCAAAGATCGATGGGTTCTGCTCAATGGAACCTTCTGGGTTGTTTAAAGTATGGTTGGTTCTTCGTTATTTGGTTTGTATGTCAATTTGTATACCATATAACTCCATCTCTTCTTTGGAGGACAAAGAACAATATAATTGAATTTTTTTGGCCAGCTAGCATGCAGATCCACCTGATAATTTCTATGGCGTTGTGACGGAAATGTATTATGTGACTTGTTTTGACAAATTTCCTTGATCGATGAACTTGGTCAAATTATTGTTGTGAAATAATTTGAAATCAATGAATATATAGTGTCCGAAGTGCAACTATCCTATCATACCAACAAGAGGCTCTTAAAATTCAAATTGATCGTTGTTTTTGCAATTTTTTCTTATTCGATGAACTTGGTAAAATTAATATCCTGGAATAATTTGAAATCAATGAATATATATTGTGTGGAGTGAAATTGTGCTATCATATGAACAAGAGGGCCTTAAAATTCAAATTGGTCCTTGTTATGCTTGCGGTGATAGAATTTTACAAAAAATTCTTTTGTTTCCTTCATTTTTTTAAAAATAAGCGATTTAACATCCTTTAATAATTTAATGTAATTCACTTGTACAATAACAATAGTTAATATTAATATTTTAGTATCTAAAAATAATGTTTTTAGCCGAAGTTAGATAGGATGAGCATTTCTAAACAATTGCAATCTTGAACCCGCTAGATGTGGAATCCGCAAGTCCACCTGTCAATTTGTATATCGTGGAAGTCTGGGTGATATTTGCAGGACACCAAACAAAAGAGGTTCAAATTTTGGCCCGCCAGGCTGAGAACTCGCGATCCAAAAAGTGCCCAAGTATGGAACAAGGGATCCGGATATGCTCTACAAAATGTCTTGTCCATACTTTCTAAAAGCACATGTTTACTATGTATTTCTCATTTTTTGGAAAACTTTTATATTAGTCGCCCGACTAGATTGTACAAACTTTGTCGTTTAATTAAATTATGCAATAGAAAAAATTATTATTAATAATTTAGTGTTGAAAATCATGTTTTCAGATATGTTAGATAGTTGATAGGGATTAGTATCTGTAAACAATGACAAACTTGAACCCGCTAGCCCTCAAGTCCATCTATCAATCTGTATATCGCGGAACTCCGAGGGTTATTTGGAGGACAAGGAACAATGAAAACTACAATGTTGAGCCATGTAGCCCACAGGTCCATTTGTCAATTTGTAAATCGTGGAGATGTGCCTAGTATTTGTACAACGCAGAATAATAGAGGCCCAATTTTCAGCCCACAAGCCCCATAGACCCGATAAAAAAAAATCTCTAGATATGAAATTCATACGAGATCACTACGGGATAATAAAACTGTAATATTCAACCAACCATCCCGATTCCACCTATCCACTTGTATATCACAGAAGTCTTGGTGCTATTTGTAGGAGATGGAACAATAGAGACTCTATTTTCGGCCTGCCAAGCCGCGAACCAAAAACTGCCTAGGTATGGAATGAGGGGTCCGCATATGCTATATAAAATCTCATTCCATAGTTTATATAGAAACAATGTCGGCAAGTCCATGTGTCAACCTGTATATCATGGAAGTCTAGGTGTTATTTGTAGTACACAGAACAATAGATACTTAATTTTCAGCCTGCCAAGTCGCGAACCCGTGATCCAAAAAGTGCTCAAGTATGGAATGAGGGATCTGCATATGTTCTAGAAAAATGTGTTTGTAAAGCGCGGAACAATAGACACCCAATTTCTGTGATCTCCGCATATGCTGTATAAAAGCTCATTCCATACTTTATTTAGAGACTATGTCCACAAGTTCACATGTCAATTTGTATATCGCGGAAGTCTAGGTGCTACTTGTGGGACACAGAATAATAGATACTTAATTTTCAGCCTATCAGGTCGCAAACCCACGATCCAAAAAGTGTCGAAGTATGGAATGAGGGATCTGCATATGTTCTAGAAAAATGTGTTTGTAAAGCGCGGAACAATAGACAACCAATTTCCATCTCTCCAGCTTCAGAGACGCCGATAAAAAAAAAATGCTAAATTTGAAATTCATACGGAATCGCTACAAGACAATAAAAGTGCAATGTTCAGCCAACCAGCCCGAGTCAACCTATCAATTTGTATATCGCGTAAGTCTCGGTGCTATTTGTAGGAGACAAAACAATAGAGACTCTATTTTCGGCGCACCAACCTGCGAACCCATGATCCAAAAACTGCCTAAGTATGGAATGAGGGATCTACATGTTGTATAAAATCTCATTCCATACTTTATATAGAGACTATGTCCAAAAGTGTGTGTGTCAATTTGTATATCTCGGAAGTCTAGGTGCTATTTGTTGGACACAAAACAATAGATACTTAATTTTCATCCCACCAGGTCGCGAACCCGCGATCCAAAAAGTGTTCAAGTATGGAATGAGGGATCTGCATATGTTCTAAAACACTATCAATTTGTATATCGTGAAAGTTTGGGTGCTAGTTGTAGGAGACAGAACAATAAAGACTCTATTTTCGGCCCGCCAGGCCACGAGCCCAGGATCCAAAAAATGCCTAAGTATGGAATGAGGGATCCGCATATGCTGTATAAAATCTCATTCCATACTTTATATAGACTATGTCCACAAGTTCGCATGTGAATTTGTATATTGTAGAAGTCTAGGTGCTATGTGTAGAACACAAAATTCTAGGTGGTATTTGTAGGAAACGAAACAATAGATACTTAATTTTCAGCCCACTAGGTCGCGAACCCGCGATCCAAAAAGTGTCCAAGTATGGAATGAGGGATCCGCATATGTTCTAGAACACTATGAATTTGTATATCGCGGAAGTCTGGGTGCTATTTGTAGGATACAAAACAATAGAGAATCTCTTTTCGGCACGTCAGACCGCAAGCCTGCGATCCAAAAACTGCCTAAGTATGGAATGAGGGATCTGCATATGTTGTATAAAATCTCATTCCATACTTTATATAAAAAATGTCCACCAGTCTGCTTGTAAATTTGTATATCGCGAAACTGTAGGTGCTATTTGTAGGACATAGAACAATAGATACTTAATTTTCAGCCCATGAGGCCACGAACTCGCGATCAAATGCAATGTTCATCCTAGCATCCTGTAGGTCCTCCTTTCAATTTGTATACCGCAAAAATCTGGGTGTTATTTGTAAGACATAGAACAATAGAGACTCTTTTTTCAGCCCGCGAGGCCGCCAACCCGTGATAAAAAAAGTGCCTAAGTATGGATTCACTCTTTTTATATTTCTCATTTGTGGAAATACTTTTATATCACTTGGCCGACCAGAATGGGAAAACTTTCTCGTATAACTAAATTATGCAATATAAATATTTAATAGTAATAATTTAGCGCAGGTCAGGTTCTGAATTTGTATATCACGAAATTGTTAGTGATATTTGTAGAGCGTGGAATAATAGATGCCCAATTTTTTTCTCGCCATCCTGAGAACCCCTGATCCAAAAAAGTGGCTAATTATGGAATTAATACGGAATCGCTGAGGAGAAAAAAAATGCAATGTTGAACCAACCAACCCACAATTCCTCCTGTCAATTTGTATATCATGGAAGTGTAGGTGCTATTTGTAGGACACAAAACAATAGAGGCTCAATTTTCATCGTGCCAGGCCGAGAACCATCGACCCTTCACGTATCCTTGGTATATCTTTGCTCGACCGCTTTTCATACTTTGGAATTTCTTGGAATTAGTTTCTCCATTGTTGTTTCTTTCATACTTGTTTCCAGATATGCAATAATTAAGCTTTAATGCTAGTATCCATCCTGCAGCAACCGTTAAAACTGTCATTAATGTCCGGAAGTCCAGAGAAGATTTTTCATTAGTACGAATTAAACTAAGATTTGACCACGAGCATGTTATCCTTTCCAAGTATTCATTTCAAAGGCCACAATATTTTTTTTGTGCACCAACGGGTTGGTACTTTTAAGAAATTTCTAATTCTTAATCTCTTTTCTCTGTCACCGTCACGTTCGCACTTTTTTCTAATTGTGCAATTAGTGAGCTGTGATGGTCACAACTCATTCCGTACGAACCCTAGAAATTTCCATTCATCATAAAAAGGACCGAGGAGATATTCCATTGATACGCATTAAATCATAATTTGTGGAGGCTTATATTATCCCTCCCTGATTTTCATTTCAAACATTGTCTCGACAAAATGAAAATTCTAAATAACTTCTGGAAGCAGTTCTCTCCACACACAGTAAACACATTGGCGCATAATGGCCATAGGTTCCACTATTCCAGGGCATATTCTTACTATTCATCTCCCTCCACCCAGGAGCCAAAAATGAGATGGTACCTTGGTACACCGAGAGATATATTTCAAGCCAAAAAATTACATCGCAACCCTGGCAGGTCAAAGAACCTACCCAGTTGCATTCATTGCTATCGCAGAAGTTGATGCCATGAATTCTGAGTCGAAAGAATATGATCTGATGGATGATGATATGACAATGGATGATGGAAATGCAGAGAATCTTCCTACTCCTGCGCCCAAATTGAAATCAACCATAACGAACAGACCTTCCCGGCTCGGTGATCGCAGTCATGACAACAATAAAAGAAGTTTCAGAAAAGAAACTGATGGTGAACGCAACAGCCACTTTGCACCACAAAAGTAGAAATTCCAGAGTCCCAAATTAGTCCATTCTGGGCAGAAGAGTTTCAGTGTAAAGCAATGATATGTTGATTCTCCGAGAGATATATTTCAAGCCAAAAAATAATTGTTTAACATTTTCGGGCATCAGGTCCAAAACTCTCACTCCTGCCATGCATTTTACTACTAGTCATCACCTTCTGCCCAGAATGGACTAACTTGGGCCTCTGCAATTGCGCGTGCAAGATATGCTACTAAATTTTTTTGGACTATGCAGAGGTGGTTTCAGCTAAGGGCTATTCCACTTGCCCTGCAACCATTTTCGACTTCTTCTGAGGAAAAGCTTTGAAAAATATCAATTTCAGTAGAGGATGATTCATCGATGAGAAAACTCCAAGGATCTTGCATACTACAGAACCCATGCCTGTGTTTGTCACAGATACCTTTAATGTTTTGTCCTGAAGAACTAGGTCCAATTTCTAAGCATAGATGTGCAGTACTCGATGTTTTTCTTATTTTTTATTTTAAATGGATTTGCTATTAAAAAAAATTTGCCTTGCACTCTTCATTGTTGTCTCTTTTCTGGGTTTAACGCATGTTCTAATTGGCATATTTTGGTGCTATCATACTTCTTTGATCTTGTGTTTACTAATACCAATGTATAATGTTGCAGCAAAATCATTATTCTTGTTTCTAGACGTGCAATTATTAAGTTTTAGTGCTAACAACCCATAATGAAATAAGTTTAATACTTGATTTAATATGTTGCACTAATGGTAAAATGTATCAAGAACATAGTTACACACACACGTTCCAATAAAATCTAATCTTACACAAAGGATTTGCTGGCAATTAGTAGAAAAGGAAATTTAGTGGTTAAGTTGATATGTTACAGTCATGGAATAATGTATCAAGAACATATCTATAGGCATACGTTGCAATAAAATGTAATATTCAAACACACATTTACTGACAATTAGTATATCATGGTTTTGCAACGATGGAGCTTCTTTGAAACCAATTCGCGCTTACAAAAAATGCCTTTTGCCTCTCTATTTTCCCACTCTTTTATTTCCTCTAGTTTCTCTTCCTGGTTACTTAATCAATTTTTTCCCGAAAATCCGTTGCTCTGTAGCTTCGTGGATTCGTGCATTTGCGTTTCCAACGACTGCTTCCCCTTTATTTAAATTGACTGTCTATTGTTCCCTGTCCCACAACTGGCACCCAGAGTTATGCCATATACAAATTGACAGGTAGAATTGCGCACTGGTCGGGTCAACATTGCAATTCTACCTTTTCGTGACCTTCAAATAGCATTCGGAGCTCCGGTATATACAAATTGACAAATATTCAAAATTGAAACCGTTCTTAGATCATATGCTTTTCCGTATTACGGTCCACCTATCATGCCCTTTTCTGTGCTGCACATTTTTGCGCTGAAATTTTTTGAGAAATACAATTTAACCATCGGGTCCTCGCATATTTAGTGGAACTATTGTCACCCTATTTTGAAGCTCATCTATCCGCTTTCCATACTTCACCATTTGTTTGAATTTCTTTGGCGAATCGTCGGTTTGGCAGGTTGAAGAAATATTCAGTTCGTAGTCATTGTTTCCTGTATCTGTGCCCCTTTGAAATTAGCAGTTGGCAATTATATATAAGATCTTATTTCCACGTATGCGATTAGCAATTTCCTTGTTCCATACTTAGCCACTTTGGTGGAATTCCGCAGATATACAAACCGGTCACTCAACTACCCCATCATAATCTCTTCCGTTTTACACATTTTGCACTCAAAAATTCCGAAACATGAAATTTCATCGTGCAACACTCGGTTGTCCGGACTATCCCTGTAACCCTTTTTTGAATCATGTCCGACTGCTTTTCAGAGTTTCCATTCTTTCCTTGTTCTCTGCCCTCTCTGTCACCTTCTCACTTGTCTATAATAAAAGAAAATAAAAAGTTTTATATATAAATATATAAATATATACATATCTTGTTCCTAAATATGGAATTACTGGCTTTTAATTCTAACAAGTTATCATGTAGAAACTGTATATATTGTCCTTGATGGGCGAAAGGATCGAGGACATATCGTATTCATGTGCATTAAAGCAAAATTTTTGGGTAGATTAAATTATCCCTTGCGAGTGTTCATTTCAAAATCATGAAATCGTGTTCACATGGTGTGCCCTTCACACGTTCAAGAAACCTCCATTCCTTAATTGCTCTTCGTCGTATCCGCCACGTTCGCATTTCTAAATATGAAATAAATAATTTTTAATGCTAATAATTCATCATGCACCACCAATACAAGTTGTCATTAATCAGCAAAAGGCCTGAGGATCTTTCCCATTCACAAGCAGTTAACCAAGATTTAGCAAAAAGTTACATTATTCACTCTAACAATTCGTTTAAACCATCATCTGCAGCAAATCAACTTTCTAATAAACCTATGGAATCAACGCGGCACCATTTATGTCGAGATACAGTGAACACCTTCAGGCATGAGGACGAGAACTTCCATTTGTCCAGGGCATTTTCTTATTACTCAACCCCTACCGCAGAGAACCAAGTAATTTGGACCTTTGCGACTTCTCATGCAGTGTAATGATACCAAGCCAAATCTTTTCTTGGAATCACTAACTACTATTGATCTATTGATCTGCAGATATTTATTGAGTTATTAAGTGCATACAAGATTCATCAACACATGAGGATCACAATGTATTCAAGATGTAGAAGCACAAGCAAAGATCTGACCTTTTTATTATGAGCAATGTAAGATCAATACAATAGATGGCCGATCTGGCATAAAACTCATATGGTCGTACAAGCAATAGATATGAGCTGCTACAAAATGCTCCCGACAATACAAAATAAGCCTCCAAAGGCTGGATATACAATGAAGACTGAATCAAGTATCTTTGGTCCATACTAATGCTCAACCTCCAAGCTGGAAAGTGCTACGCCCTGCTAGAATGATGAAGCCCTCAATAATTCATCCCTGCTACCAAAAGTGTCCTATCATCCCGAGAAATATGCCAAATGATAGATCGGATAACTGTAAGGACAAACCAGATGTCCAAATTCCCAAATCCACTCTGAAACCCTGTAGATCTGAATTCCTCCACTGAATGGTGCGCCCCACTTGATGACTGAAACCCTAGCTAGTTCGGCCCTGATGAAGGAGCCCTCCAAATGCTTTGAAACTCTCCAAGAATATAGATCGGGCTATCAGACTCCCGTGGGAGAATTTTCGGACTCAAATCTCAAGTAAATATCCCTAGATATGAGTTTTACTGAATCATAGGACGCCCCCTATGGCTCCAAGATGTCCCAATCTGCAGACAAATGTAGAATGATGATAACCCTCCAGAAAATCCCTCAAATTGATGGTATTTCCCCTGCAAACAAAACCCAACTGTCGGAATGGCCCCAGGCCCTCAAGATAAGCTCGATTGAACCTCCCTCTAGATGATGGTGCGCCCTTGCTGGAAACACAAGAACAATATGGCTTGCTACCTTCTGAACCATTAGATGGAGATGGGTTGAGGCTAGAATGGTGTGGATGAGTCTTTCATCCTCGAGACTAAGCTTCGGAACAAGGTGAGTGGATATTTCACCACTGAGTTGCTCACAAGGGTTTGTACAACAAAACCCCCAAACTGAATGCTCAAGAATGCCTAATAGGTGCGCCCCAACCTCTTACTTATACTTTTTTCTTTCTAATTCTCTATTGAGTTAGGTTAACTCTGAGGGTTAATCTTATATTCTTCTATTGAGTTATCTTTTACCCTTAATCCCTTTTCCTTTCTTAAGTCAACTTAAAAATATAACTTTAGCCTCCTTGACTTCCCCCTTCAGTGTAAGACTATGACCTAGTGGAGGTTCCCAGGCCACTAAGTCTCCACATCACCTCTCTAAGAGTTGGGGGATATTACAATCTCCCTTGCTTGAAATTGCTTGTCCTCAAGAAATTCCAAACCTGCTTCTCTTATCACGTGTTCCTGCTCCCAAGTGGCATCCTCAATTGGTAAATCCTTCCACCTGACCAGGTACTTCTTGATGCTTCGGTTTCTAAGCCTCTTCTCTCGGACTTCTAGTACCTCCTCCGAAATCAAAACAAGTTGTCCCTCCTCATCCATGGGGGGTAATACCTCAATAGGCCTGATGTGTTGACTGAGGGATTTCTTAAGGCACGAGACATGAAAAACGTTGTGAATTCTGCTACCCTGTGGAAGCTCCAGCTCGTAAGCTACAACCCCTGTCCTCTTGCTAACTCTGTAAGGTCCAAAGAAATGTGGTTGCAGTTTCTCCACTCCGCTTCTTTTAATGGAATCCTACCTATATGGTTGCAGCCTCAAGTAGACTAAATTGCCAACCTCCAAAGTCCAGTCAACTCTGTGCTTGTTTGCTTGGACCTTCTGCTGGTTTTGTTCCCTCTGTAGATGATCCTTCAATTCCCTGAGAATGTCTTGGTTTTGTTGCACCCAATCCTGCACCATGGGTGCCCTGCTGTCCCCAAAGGCAATCTCCACAAAGAAAAGGGGATCATAGCTATATAAATCTTTGAAGGGTGTCATGCCTATGGATACAAGATGGGTGGTGTTGTAGAAAGATTCTACCAAGTGCAACCATCTGACCCATGATTTCCGTTGTCCTGCTACGTAATTTATGAGGTATCCTTCCACCCATTTGTTGACTATTTCAGTCTGACCATCCGTCTGAGGATGATAACTAGTACTACGAGTCAATGTCGTACCTACTAATCTGAACAACTCTTGCCAAAACGTACTCATGAATCTGTTGTCCCTGTCACTGATAATGGTCTTGGGTAGGTTGTGTAGTCTGAACACCTCTCTGAAAAATTATTCGGCCACATGTGCCACGCTGAAGTCTGTGGATATGGAAAAGAAGTGTGCAAACTTCGTCAATATGTACACCACCATGAAAATGCAATCCTTCCCCTATGCTCTGGGAAAACTGGTGATGAAATCCATGGATATACTTTCCCACTTGTGTTTTGGAATGGGTAGGGGTTGCAACAGTCCTGCATGGTGCTTGTGCTCATCCTTGTTTTCTTGGCATGTGGTGCACTCTTTGACATGCTTAATCACATCCTCCTTGAGGCCTTTCCATGCAAACCTCTCTCTCACCTTCCTGTACATCTTATTGATGCCCTGATGTCGTGCTACTGGTGAGTTATGACACGCATGCAAGATCTTAGCTTTGAGAAATGATCCAGAAACTAAGAAGATCCGGCCTTTGTAATAAATGAGGTCCTTTATGACCCTGAAGTTGTCATCCTTTATTTTTCTGTCCAATATTTGACAAGCGAACTGATCCTTTGCATATTCCACTATCAAGTGATCCTTCTAGTCAACTAACATACTGAACATGGCAAAAATGGATGGCTTCCTAGATAATGCATCGGCTACTGTGTTGTTCTTCCCCTTGACAAATTCAATGTCGAAGTCGTAGGCCTGTATTTTGCTTACCCATTTCTGTT
>SNQJ01S0053953.1:41515-68636 GCA_010110895.2 Picea sitchensis
ATTTTTCGATATCTTTGCCTCAGTTTGATTTCAGTACTTAATTATAGATATATACTGTAAAACCTGTACGTAATTATAGTTATATGTTAGTTGTAATCTCAATAGCGTGTGACTGTACACTAGGATGTCAGGTTCTTGATTTTCTTGTTTTGTTGGAGCTATTTTTCAATTAATTAATGCACTCTGCACATTCATCTTTTTGGTCTTCCGCAGTTTCTTGTGTTTTGTCTGCGCAGTCTGTTGGTATTTCCGCGCAGTCTCTTGTATTTATGCACAGTCTCTTGGTCAGTCTGTGCGGTATTTACATTTTTCATGGTATCAGAGCTTGGGAAGTGGGTATTGCGCAGTATAGTGAAAGAGCGCCCAGCGAGATTCATTGCACATTCCATAGCTTGGTGAGGGAGATCGCTCGGAGTATAAGTCTTCCTAGCATGAGGGACACTTGGTTGGCTAGCGGGCGGAGTGAAAAATTGCACTACACTTGAGATCTGAGGAGATTTCACAGTCTTCTGTATCTGAGGAGATTCTATAAGTTTCCGTTTGTAACATCCTTGACCACCAACAGGCGGGGCAATGTTACCATGCCGAAATACATACATACATAGATATATCTAACATGCATTTTAATCGAAATAAAACACATAACACAAAGTTACTACAGATTCAAATGTAATAGACAACAATTCATATACGCTACGGATACATGATAACATTGGAGCCATCACAGGCATACATAACACAAAAATTAAGCACATCAATAATATTTATCTTTTCAACTGGAGTAACGACACCAACTACATGCAGACCTTCCACGAACCTCCCAGCCGTAGACCACGTTGCTCATCACACTCAACAGTGGATCACCCCCGCGCTGAGACTAAGCTCCACCCGGGGCAAGGGGATCCTAGACTACGCTGAGGTTATAGGAAAAATGCACAGTGCAAACGGAAGGATTCTCTCCAACAGCCTTCTTACGCACACTACTCATGGTCTCTCATTCCCCACATTCCTATTCCACCTAGGAGTATACACCGTCACTATCACACAGTCCATCGAATGCTTCACCTTCCTTTTGGGGTCTCGACAACAGGCCAGATCAAGAATTCTCAAAGCTCCGTAGCCGGTGTTGGACTCTCTCTGGGAGAAAAACACTTCCTAGAAAACACTCTCACTTGGAGAGTGCTTCTTACAGGCCTGACAACCAGCTTCTTCTACCACGGGCCTGACAACCAGCTTCTTCAGCCACTTTCGACTCAATTCCAACAAGGTACGGTGACTGCAACGGTAACTGGTCAAAACAACTCAGGAAAACATAAGGCAGTGACCCAAATAGTCCAAGTATGAACTCGGCGCTGCAAGAGTGGATATGCTGGGTTTAAGGATGACACAGGTCGATTTTCCCTCCCGTTGGTTGATTGCTCAGGTATGCCTGGGTATGTCGAGGTCAAAATGCATAGGCGAGATGAAATTCACAGGATTTGGGAATGGCAGGCAAACTCCAACACAGTTGGACTCATGAATTACTGATTCCAGAGATGCGTGAGGGGCAGAGGTCTAATAATTTTAGACGAAGGATGGGGAAGAATGACAAGCAAACCCCCAACACAGCTGATGCTTCAGCTTTTAACTGCATGCACCCAGGTCGACACTTGTCTTCCTAGAGCTGCATGCGTTCCCTTTTGTACACGTTGCCCCTCCGAGGACTTAGGATAAAAAACATGTCTTTCACACAGCTTTGGAATAATAATAAATTATTATTCTCAAGGACTTAAGCCCCTAAGATTAGCCCCTCTTTCCAACCTTTTAACACCCTTTCCCTTACCCACCTTGTGGAAGCTTAGTCCCCCATCACTCTTTCTTCATGGTCGGTTTGCATGCAACAATGTTTATATTTTATTAATGATCTGCATATTTACATATACAAAGTCAGGATCAATGGTCTTGGCATCTGGCTCACCAGCCTAATAAACACATAATTCTGTCAACTTATAACCACTCAGCTCACCAACCTATAAACAAAATTAAAATCCAAAAGGGGCTCGGTCTTGGGGTATTACAATCCCCTCCCCTTATTTTTGCACTGTCCTCAGTGAAACTCTTTACACAGCATCAACAAGATTTCCAAAATCTTGAAAAACGATGGGGGTACTCTGCCAGCATAACATCTTCATGTTCCCATGTTGCGTCCTCAGGACCGTACTAGGTCCACTGGACCTTTACAAGCCCTATGGCTCGATTCTGGAGTTGTTTTCTCTTCTGGTCCAATATGCGCACATGATACACTTCCAAGACGCCTTCTTTCTGCACCTGAATCACATTCCAATCGATTACATGATTATCATCAGGTATATATTTCTTAAGTAATGAAATATGAAACACATTATGTATAGTCATGGATGCAGACAATGCAAGCATATATGCAACTCGTCAAATCCTTTCTAGGATTTCAAATGGTCCACAAAATCTGGCTGCCAACTTCAAACAGTTTCCAGCCTCAGGGAACTTCTATTGGATTTTACTTTCAAGAAAACATGATCACCCACTTTAAACTCTCGGTGGGTTCTGTTCTTATCAGCATAACTCTTCTACCTATCTTGGGAAGCCTTTAAATTCTGCTTAATTTTTAGCATTTGTTCTTCCGTTTCCTTAAGCAACTCTGGCCCAACCACTGATCTATCAGCTGGATTATCCTAGCTGACTCAAGTATTTCATTTTCTGCCATAAAGTGCTTCAAATGGGCTCGTCTTCAATGATGCTTGATACCCATTGTTGTAGGCGAATTCTACCAAATGTAGGTAGTCTTCCCATTTAGATGGTTTATCCATCACATACATCCTTACCATGTCTTCTATCACTTGGTTCACCCTCTATGTCTGCCCATCAGACTAACGATGATAAACAGTGTTGAAGTTCAGATTCGTTACGAACCCCTTGAATAACCCTTTCCAGAACTTTGAGGTGAATTTTGGTTCCCTGTCAAACACAATTGTCTTGGGAATACCATGCAATTGTGTTATTTCCCTCATAAAAATATCAACAATGTTAGTTGCCTTGTGAGTAGTCTTTAGTGGAATAAAATCGGCAGATTTCATAAGCTTGTCCACCACCACCATGATTGAATCATGTTGCTCTTCGGTTCTGAGCAATCCTGTGATGAAATTCGTTGTCACCATTTCCCAGCCCACTGAGGAATGAGTAAAGGTTGTAGCAACCCTATTGGGTGTCTTTGCTCAGCATTAACCTTCTGGCATTCCATACATCTGGTGATGTATTCTCCAATTTCCTTCTTCATACCTGGCCAAAAGTAATGGCTCTTGAATGTTGCCACATTTTTCTAATATCCAGGGTGCCCATCATAAGGCACATTATGAATTTCCTTCAAAATCATAATTCTCAATTCCTGAGAATTAGGTACATAAATTTTGTTCTTGTACAAAAGTGTTCCGTCAGTTTCCAACTTATAATTCTCCACTTTTTGTGGCATCTTAACTTGTTGTAGCTTTGCTACCAAATCCCTGTACTGCAAATCAGCATTTGCAGCTTCCGAAATATTTTCTCTTAATATCAGTTTGGTGCATATTAATGGTTGTAGCATGCAATTTGTGCACTCTCCTGTTGAGTGCATCAACCACTTTGTTCTCTTTTCCTCTGATATGCTTGATCTCAAAGTCATATTCACAAAGAAACTCCAACCAACTACTCTTCCTAGCATTCAAGGTAGGATGATCAAATAAATACTTCAGACCGTTGTGGTCTGTTCTCAATTCGAACCTCTTTATTATGAGGTAATGCCTCCATTTCTTCAGAGCGTGAATGATAGCTGCCAACTCCAAATCATGAGTGGAATAGTTCTTTTTGTGATCTTTCATCTTCCTAGACTCATAACATATCACAAATCCATTATTGATAAGGACTCCTCCCAATCCTTCTTTTCATGCATCTGTACACACTACGAAAGCTACATTTGGATCTGCAATCCTCAGGATTGGAGCACTGCTTAACAACTTCTTCAATCAATGAAAACTTTTCTCACAATATTCCATCCATTGAAATTTCTTCTCCTTCCTTTGCAAGGAAGTGATAGGGTAAGCTATCCTTGAGAACCCTGCAATAAACCTTCTGTAACAGCTAGATAGACCCATAAGGGATCTCACTTCTATAACATTCTTAGGTGTTGACCATTCTCTGATGGCTTCTATCTTCTCAAGATCCACAACTATCCCATCCTTTGAAATGATATGCCCCAAGTAGTGGATCTTCTTTTGATAAAATGAGCACTTCCTTAATTTAGCATAGAGTTGGTGCTCTCTTAACACCCGCAACACCATCATCAAATGTTGTTCATGATCTTCCTCCAGTTTGGAATACACTAGGATGTCATCCAAAAATTCTATGAAAAACTTGTCCAGATAGTCCTTGAATACACCATTCATTAGGCACATAGAAACAATGGGTGCATTCGACAACCCAAGTGGCACCACTGTGAATTCATAGTGACCATACCTTGTTATGAAGGAGGTATTGCCGATGTCTTCATCCTTTATTCTTACCTTGTGATATCCTGATCTGAGATCTATTTTTGAAAATATCTTAGCATCCTTCAACTGGTCAAAGAGATCATCGATCCGCGGCAGAGGATACTTGTTCTTAACAATCACTTTATTTAACTATCTAAAATTGATGCATAATCTCAACGTCCCATTCTTATTTTTCACGAACATGATCGGGGCACCCCAAGTTGACACACTTGGGCATATATACCCCTTCTTCAGCAGCTCTTCAAGCTGCAACTGCAATTCTTTCAGCTTTGGCGTACTCATTCTGTAAGGATCTTTGGACACTGGAGATGCTCCAGACATCAAGTCTACAGAGAAGTCAATATCTCTTTTCGGGGGTAATCTTGGTACCTCCTGGAATACATCCTCAAACTCCTTTAGTACCACATGGTCTTCGATCTTTGACACCTTATCCTCAGGTGCTTCCTCCAAGTGGGCTGCAAATAATTGACAATATTTCCTGTAGCAATTCTTGAGATGCATTACTGATATTTCTCTGACAGTGATGGCCTTGGGAATTCTCTTCACTTTCCTTGGGTTTCCTTACTCATACAGGGAAGTGAATGCCTTGTTACGACAATCTAATATGGTGTGGTGTTGGTCCAACGAGTCCATACAAATTAGGAAATCATAAGAACCTAAACGCAATATATTTAGGCCTGCCTTAGTACTTAGTCCATTCATGTCATATGGACATGATTTAACCTTCTCAACAACTTTCCTCTTGGCTCCTGTAGCCAGTTGCACCAACCAAGATTTCTCATGCTTGCTTCTTGGCAATTGCAAACTTTTCACCACTCTAGGATCTATATAACTATGAATATCCCTTGAATCAATTAAAATAGTAAAGGCATGGTTATTGATCATACCTTTAACTTAAATCATGTGTGACTGATATTCTGCTTGCTTGTTGTCCAGGACTGCGTAGATCCTGGGTACTCTACTGCCTATGTCCTCCACTTTTTCAGCTTGTTGAACATTATGGACAACTCTCACTTTGTCATTTTTGTGGGGACAATCTCTATACTTGTGGTTTCCCTGACAGCCCCAACACTGAATGGGCGTCTACCTTGGCCTTTGTCCCCCTACGTTAGTCATTCTTGACTCTCTAAACGATGGATATACTTGAGGACTGTTTCTGAAATAGGGAGGTTTTTTCCCTTCTGCCTCTGGTCTTTCTTGAACTTCTTCTAGTCATCCCAAGCCTTCTGAAGATTAGAATTTTCTCTTTGCTTCTCATACAAGAATTTTTCTCTCCTTATAGTTTCTTCCATAGTCTTAGAGTCATCATACTAGATCTTGTCGTCGATGGAAGGTGGAAATCCACTCAGATACCTTTGAATCTTGAGAGTCTCATCTTTGATGAATGGAACATACTTCAACAATTCGAAAAAACTTTGTTCGTATTCATCAATGGCCATGCTACCCAGCTTGAGTTTAAAGAACTCTTTCATCTTTCTGTCATAGTATCTTTTAGAAAATTATTTATTTTCACAATACTTCTTGAATTCTTTCCAATTAGCATCTTTCTCTCTAATGTGTTGCACCTGCATAAGATGATCCCACCACATGGATGCCTTTCCCTTTAGTTGATACATTGCAATTCTTCCTTGTGCATGAGAGGAATAATTCTGTAGTTGGAGCTATTTCCTCATGCCAAGAAACCATGTTTCAACATCTTCCTCCTTCTTGTGTTCTCCATCCAATGTGGGAGGTTTAATCTTGTTCATTTCGCCCTTCAGCTCATCCACTCCAGATCTCCTGTGATTTCTGGTAGGATATGGGCTTGAACTACCGTGTTCTTCCTTATTAGACTGCTTCGGGGAGTGGCAACGATGCCTGCTAATGCTTCTTGATATTATTTTTTTCTCAGGGGTATTGCAACTCCCTGTTTTGCTTGAGTTAGTCTCGTTATCCAACTTCTTTTCTATTCTCTCCAAACTCTTCATCAAATTTAATTTGGATTTTCCATGTTTTTCCTTAGCTTTCACGAGCTTTCTGCTATCTTATTGGTGAGTTTGGGCATCTTTCTACAATCTTTCAATGATTTTCATCATATGCCCTTCCTTATCTATCTCTTCTCCATGACCATTGGAGTTCTAGCCTTCTACTCCCAAATGGACATCCATCCCTTTAGCTTCATTCTCTGAACTGGAAGCATTATGTGCCTCCTCCATTCCTCTACACTCAGTGTCAATTCGCTTCAGTCTTGACACTCATTGAACTCTGCAAACACAATGTCCAGTCAACCAGAATTTGTCAAGCCATCATTCCTTAAAAAATCCCACATAATTCATAAACCGAATCTTTTTTAAGAAATGTTTAGATTTCATGAATTTTCCAAGCTCTGCTCGGCTCTGTAACAATTTCAAGCCTTATCCCTTTTCTCTTATCCCCAACCCCTATGACCATGGGTTGTGACCAAGCACTATATCGATAGGCGCTTAATCAGGACTTCAAGTTACAAAGTCTTCATAATACATCACAACAGACTCTCGGAGTTCTAAATTAACGAACTTGTGAAGTAGGGTGGATTAATGGTCCACGTCTACCCAGCATCCAACGACTGACACTCGCTATGGAATTTATGTCATCAAAGCTTCGGGACTTCAGAGCTTTGGGACTTCAGGTTCTGGAAGCTTTCATGCTTGCTTCCCTTCCAATCTCGTGACTTCTGAACTTTCGACTTCTCTATCCTCCGGGCCCACATAGTAAATTTGTCAACAACTAAGGCGATGACACGTGGTATGGCTAGGAAGGTCCAAGTCACCCTAGGAGTTGTTATCCATCCCCACCACGTCTACCCTTTCACTTCGAAACTTCGAGCTTCAGAAGTTTTTGCATCAACACATTCCCCTTCTCCCGATTCCCGCAATTTCAGACTCTCCCCGAATAATTGACGGTCCTTATCTCTCCCAAAACCAACGGTCGAGATCCACTTCACGACTCCTTTCTTCGGAGCTGTTCACCTCTCCTCACTTCAAATATTTTGATTTTGTGAATTCCAAAGGGTTCTCGTGACTAACCTGTGCGCGACTTCTCAAGATCTAATGGTCATAAAGAATTTCCCTTCCTTTCGAAAAGATCCTATGACTCCAACACCTTGAGTGTTGCGATCTCCCTCTCTCTGGACAAATACCACACCTGTTGTGGTTTTATGATACCGCTACACCTCCTGAGCCTCGTAACACGACGAAGTAACCCATCATCACTTAGGAACATTCTAAGGTTCAAAATTATTTCCTCCAAACACAATTTCCACTCGAAACATTCGGTCCAAAGACCACTTATCCAGCCCATCTAGGCTCAGTGTTGAAACCATGGCTCTGATACCAATTTGTAACATCCCTGACCACCAATAGGCCAGACAATTCTACCACGCAGAAATACACACATACATAGATATATCTAACATGCATTTTAATCGAAATAAAACACATAACACAAATTTACTGCTACCATACAGATTCAAATGTAATAGACAGTAATTCATATATGCAACGGAATACATGATAACATTCGAGCATCACAGACATGCATAACATAAAAATTAAGAACATTAATAATACTTATCTTTTCAACTAGAGTAACACCACCAACTACGTGAAGAAATTCCATGAACCTCACAAACATAGACCACATTTCTCATCATGCTCAGGAGA
The DNA here is from genome assembly GCA_010110895.2 of Picea sitchensis. NCBI lineage: Eukaryota > Viridiplantae > Streptophyta > Pinopsida > Pinales > Pinaceae > Picea > Picea sitchensis. Next base: position 49,734 of record SNQJ01S0053953.1, read on the forward strand.
GGGTCACCCCCAAGATGGGACTAAGATCCACCCAGGGCAACAAAATCCTAGACTAGGTTGAGGTTACAAGAAAATTGCACAATGCAACGAGAAGGATTCTCTCCAGGAGCATTCTTACGCCCACTACTCATGGAATCTCATTCCCCACATGCATGTTCCACCTGGGAGTATACACCTTCACTATCACATAGTCCATCGACTACTTCACCTCCCTCTTAGGGTCTCGGCAACAGGTCGGATCAAGAATTCTCAGAGCTCCATAGCTGGTGTTGGACTCTCTCTGGGAGAAAACCACTTCCCAGGAAACTCTCTCACCTGGAGAGAGATGCTCATAGGCCTCACAACATGTCTCTTCTACCACGGGCCTGACAACCCACTTCTTCAGCCACTTTCATCTGAATTCCAGAAAGGTACGGGGACTGCAACGGTAACTGGTAAAAACAACTCAAGAAAACAGAAGGAAGCGACCCAAACAGTCCAGGTATGAACTCAGCTCTGCAAGAGAGGATATGCTGGGTTCAGGGATGACACAGGTCATTTCCCCTCCCGTTGGGTGATTTCTCAGGTATGCGTCAGTATGTTGAGGTCAAAACATAGAGGCTAGACAGAATTCACAGGAATCGGGAATGGAAAGCGAACTCCAACGCAATTCGACTCACGGATTACTGATTCCAGAGGTGCGTGAGGGGTAGAGGTCAACCACAAAGGTTTGACGGTTTCAGATGAAGGATGGGGAAGAATGACCAGTGAACCCCCAACACAGCCAATGCTTCAGCTTTTAACTGCATGTGCCCAGGTCGACACTTGTCTTCCTATAGTTGCATGTGCTCCATTTTGCACGTGTTGCCCCTCTGAGGACTTAGGATAAAAACCATGTCTTTCACACATCCTTGGAATAATAATAAAGTATTATTCTCAAGGACTTAAGCCCATATTCTTAGCCTCTCTTTCCAACCTTTCAACCCCCTTTCCCTTACCCACCTTGTGGAAGCTTAGTCCCCCATCACTCTTTCTTCATGGTCGGTCTGCACGCATCAATGTTTATATTTTATTAATGATCTACATATTTACATATACAAAGTCAAGCTCATTGGCCTTGGCATCCGACTCACTAGCCTAATAAACACATAAGTCTCTCAACTTATAACCACTTGTCTCACCATCCTATAAAAAAAATTACAATCCAGCAGGGGCTTGGCCTTGGGGTATTACACTGGTGTTATTTGAGGTTCTGTGTGGAGTGATTTACCCATGAGTAGTGCGATTTACAAACCAAATGGATCGTAGAGCTACCAAAGGGATTGGATCCCATCAAGATCGTGGATTGTTGAGTTAGAACAAATCTCAAATAGAAAATAAGGTGACTCCTCCAATGAATAAAGTGATATGTGTGCGCAAAGCTTGATTTCAAAATATTGATCTCAATGCTCAAGAGGTTTTCTATTTTTTTTGCAAAAGATTTGCATATTTTTGGTGGTTGTTATCGAATTTTTTTTATTTGCGCGCCATCCCTTGGGTATTTTCTTATTACTGGAAATTAACCCATGTTTTTCTCAATCAGTGGTGATTTTTTAATCCCTGAGGAAGGGCACCAAATTACTAACACTTTTTTTTCTCTGTTTTGATTTTTTTTTACAAAAAAAGGCCACCTCTAACAATTTAGCGCTATCACAAGGGAGAATTATTCTCGGGTAGAACTATGAATTTTGGTCTCTCAGAATGAGATCCTTCTTACAAGCACAAGAGTGTTGGGATCCAGTGGATCATGGCTATGTGGAACCAGATCCAGGAGATCTAGTTTCCATGACTAATCAACAGAGAAATTCTTAGGCATAATAGAGGAAAAGAGAGAATAAGGACAAGTTTTGGATTCAGAAATCAGTAGATGACTCCATTTTATCAAAATTCACAGGTGTTGTAACCTCAAAATAGGCCTTGTACATCCTAATAAAAACCTACTTGGTAAATTACAAGGTCAAAACAGTCAATCTCTAGACCTTGAGGGCACATTTTGAGACCTTAAAAATGACAGAGTCTGTAAATGTTGATTAATTTATGACCAGTGTCATGGGAATTGTGAACCAGATTAGGTTGAATGGTGAATCCATCCCAAATCAAAGGATTGTTGTGAAAGTCCTCAAAATTATTCCAAATAAATTTGAGATGGTTGTTACAGCCATCCTTGAATCCAAGGATCTGTCAAATTTTCCAAGAGATGAACTAATGGGTTCTGTGTTGTCACATGAGACCATACTACATCTAGAAGATCAGTCAATAGCCCATGCCTTCAAGACACAATTCTCCTTCAACAGAGGAAGAGGGAGAGGCAAAGGTCAAAGAGGAAGAGGGAGAAATCCAAGTTTAATACCCCTAGGTCGAACCCCAACTGTAAATGTAAATACAAATGTACTTAAGATGGTGAGTTGTTTGATATCATTTTTCATGCACCTTTCATGGTATTGTGTGCACATGTACTATGCACTAAAATGATGAAGTGTTCATATTCCAAGATACTGCGTGCAACAAACTTATGTGTGCACGATTTTTAGGCCAAGGAGTCTTTGTGTATATGTTGGTTTTTATAAGCTAGTGAACTAGTTAGTATAAACTAGGAGGCTTATGTGTTGAATTAGGCAAGAGAGCCTAGATGCTAAAGGCCATTGAGTCTATTTTTTTGTATATGTCTTATCATTAATATAAAACATCATTGCATGTAGAACGACCATGATAAAAGAGTATGGGGGACTAAACTCCACTACTTAGGGAAAGGGGGATAAAAGTTAAGGATAAGGGGCTAAGCTAGGGAGCTTAAGACAAAAAGGAATATTATATTAATATTCCTTAAAGTATCAAATATGGATAATTATTTTATCCTAAGTTATAAGGATGGGGACAAGTGGGCCAAAATAGCTTCCAATGTGACAAGTGTCAAGTTCCTAACATGCATACATATGGTTTGGAGTTAGTTCATTTGCCCATGATTCCATCATCATTCAGAGACTCATTCAACTATCCACCATACCATTATGTTACTATGATTGTACTGTACCCATACATGTACATGTATCTGGTTAGCTTAGGAGATGGACTTAAAAGTGGGGTTGTGAGGCTCGTGAGAAATTCTCTCTAGGTGAGAGAATTGTTGGGAATTGACTTCCCGAAGGTGCCAAACTACAACTATAGGGCTCTAAGACTTCATGTTCGTCTTGTTGTTGAAGCTCGAAAAGGAAGTGGAGTAGCCGAAGGACTATTGAGCATAGAAGGGGCACACTTCCTGGGATGGGACATAAATTTGGGTAATGAGGGACTGTAGGTTGTTAGTTTGAGTTGGCACCTGTGACAAAGTATTTCCTTTTGTATGAGATACATTATCTTGGTTAGGAATCCCTTTACCGAGGTGGAGTTTAGTCTTAGCTCAAGGGTGACCACTACTGAGAGTGATGAGTAGCATGGTCTAATACTGGGAGGTTTTTGGAAGGTCTGCACGTAGTTGGTGATATTTTTACCAAGAAAAGTATAAATTGTGTGTTAAATTACATGTTGCATTATTATTTATGGGTTTTTCGTGTGTGTGCCGCATGCATATTTTTATTATTATTTTGTATGAATCTGTGCATTTGCAGAAAGTGTTTGTCTATTTTAAGTTTTATATATAAAGTTCTATGAGAGTTTCTATGTGTATATGTTTTATTTTTTATACAGTTCGAAATTTTTTACGTGGCATAGCCTAGTTGCATGTTGGGGATGCTACAATATGATATCAAAGCTCTAGTTTTCAACACTGAGCCTGGATGGGTCGAGAAAGTTGAGTTGAAGTGAAATTTCACAGAGAATTGATTTCAAAGTGGCCAAATTTCAAGTTACAGAGTGTCCATGGTACAAATTATATTCAATTGCATGGAATTGGGCAAAAGCCCCAATTTCTATTATTAAATTCATGGGAAAATTGAGAAATTTGGCCAAGTAGTGAGATATTCTTAATTTAATATATATTCTAGCAAATTTAGGCCTGGAATTGGTCGAATTTGAATTTAGAAGGAAGCCATGACAGATGGACTGAGATTAGTTGATTAAAATTCTCTATTCGTGAATTGAGTTTGTGAAAAATTCGTTCCAGAAATGTCAACCAACAGTAAATTATTGTTGGAGAGGTTGAATTGGTGTTATCAGGGTAAAATTGAACAAATTTCATAGTTTTAGAATGTCTACGGTGAAAATTGACAAAAAGTTAGGCAAAAGCCCCAATTTCTGCTGCGGAGTTCACGAGGAATTGATGTGCATAAAAATGAATGTGCAGAGGTGTGCACACTAAAAATGCATGATCCGTAGTGAAAATATTATGATGTGTGGAAAATAAGGGTGTGTGGCTATGCACACTAAAATTTGGTGTTGCGTAGTGCAGAGTGGTAATGCACGAAAAATAATGGTGCACAGGTGTACGCACTTAAATTTGGGGTTGTGCGGTGCAGAGTGGAATTGGCGCGCAGGTGTGCACACTTAAATTTGGTGTTGTGCAATACAAAGTGGAAATGAGCGGAAAATATTGGTGCGCGTGTGTGTGCACTTAAATTTGGCGTTGTGTAGTGCAGAGTGGTAATGCGCGAAAAATATTGGTACGCGGGTGTGTGCACTAAATTTCGGATTGCGTGGTCTAGATTGAGTGGCACATGCATAATAATGGCGTGCACAATGTGTGCATGCATAATAATGGCGTGCGTGGTGTGAAAAGTATTGACATAGCGCAGAGCAATTTTGTTGTTGCAGGCGCAATGTGGGTATATGATGTCGCATGACAATTTAACTAATGGTGCACGCGGAGTACTGGTGCACAGTGGGGGCATACTAAAATTGACATGGTGCAATGTGTGGAGTGAAATGCATGCAGAATATTAGTGCGCGACACAAAAATTGTGTGCAATAGGTATTAGTGCATGAACCAAAATTGTGTGTGGTGGATATTGGCATGCGACACACAAGTAGTGCGCACCAGTTATTGGCGCGAAAAAAAAGTGATCCACATTGGTTATAGGTGCATGGAGCATGTGCTACCTTATGGTGTTGATGTGCATGCTAGGTATGGATGTACATGTTCAAATTGGTGCGTGCGAAGTTGTTTGGATGGTGTACAACAACAGAAAATGAGTGAATTTCTACGACATTTTATACTGCTTGAAGGTCATATTTTTGTAGCATGTTTTTTAGGCCCTCAAAAACGTTTTTAGCTACTAAAAAACTCCGAGAACAATGCCTATATGATCACAAGATAAATTCCTATCATATCAAAAAAAATGAAGGCCAACTTTCCAAAAATCTTGTGATGTGTGAAAAATGCGAGCTAAATTCATATATGATCAACAAAAAGCAAGGCCAACTTTCCAAAAAACTTGGGAAGACAAGAAGAAATTCAAGATGGATCAGAGAAAGAAGGGAACTAAGCCACCATTCTTCAGAAATAATCCTCAGGGACAACCAACTTCCAGAGAACCCTGAATGATGGAGACATGGGGTGAAAGGTCGAGGAAATCACCTATTCAATGTTAGGGCTATAAAGGAGATCATGTGTTTAGAGATTTCCCTCACATAGGTGAAAAAGTGAGGACTATTCACAATGTACAACAAGTTGAAACAATGGAGGACATGGGCAGAAGTGTACCAAGGATCTATGTAGCCCTGGACAACAAGAAATCAGAGTATCAACCACATACGATTGAAGTGGAAGGTATGATTAACAACCAAACCATTGCTATTTTAATTGATTCAAGAACTAGTCATAGTTACATAGATCCTAAGATGGTGGAAAGTTTTCATTTTCCAAGAAGAAAACATGGAAAATCTTGGTTGGTGCAGCTGGCTACTGAAGCCAAAATAAAATCTAATGAGATGGTTAAGTCATGTCTTATGGACATGAATAGACTGAACACCAAGGAAGATTTGAGCATCTTTCCTTTAGGTTCCTATGATTGTCTAATTGGAATGGATTGGTTGGACCAACATCATGCTATCCTAGATTGTCATAACAAGGCACTTACTTGCTTGGATGAGGAAGGGAACCTAAGGACAGTGCAGGGAATTCCCAGGGAAATAACCATTAGAGAAATTTTAGCATTACAGTTGAAGAAATGTTACAAAAAAGGGTGTCAAATATTTGCAGCTCATATGGAAGAAACACCTAAAGATAGAGTGTGAATATTATGAATTCCTAAAATATTTTGAAGATGTGTTTAAGGAAATACCAAGATTACCCCCTAAAAGAGACATTGATTTCTCTATAAATTTGATGCCTGTAGCAACTCCAATACCCAAGACTCCTACATGATAAGTACACCAGAATTGAAGGAGTTGCAAATCAAACTTGAAGAGCTCCTGAAGAAGGGGTATATATGCCCAAGTTTGTCACCTTGGGGTGCCCAAGTTTTATTTGTGAAGAAAAAAGATGGAAGATTCAGACTTTTCATTGACTTTAGGTAGTTAAACAAAGTAAATGTGAAGAATAAGTATCATTTGTCAAGGATCGATGACCTCTTTGATCAACTTAAAGATGCAAAAATGTTCTCCAAGATTGATCTTAGATCAATTTATCATCAAGTAAGAATTAAAGAAGAATACATCAACAAGACTTCTTTCAAAACAAAGTATGGTCATTATGAGTTCGCAGTGGTGTCATTTGGCTTATCAAATGCACCCACTGTCTTCATGTGTTTAATGAATGGTATTTTCAGATAGTACTTAGATAAGTTTGTCATTGTATTTTTAGATGACATTGTTATATATTATAATTCAAAGGAAGAGCATGAACAACATTTGAGGATAGTATTACAAGTATTAAGGGAGCATCAATTGTATGCAAAATTGAACAAGTGCTCACTTTATCATAAGCAAATTCATTATTTAGGGCATATCATTTCAGAGGAAGGGATAGCAGTGGATCCTGAAAAGATATAAGCCATTAGAGGACGGTCAACACCAAAGAATGTGACAGAGGTCAGATCATTCATGGGCCTTGCAGGCTATTGTAGGAGATTTATTGAAGGGTTTTTAAATATTGCACACCCAATCACTTCCTTGCAAAAGAAGCGTGTGAAGTTTGAGTGGACATTGGATTGTGAAAATGGTTTCCAACACTAGAAGACAGTATTAACAAGTTCTCCAATACTAATGATTGCAAATCCAAATGAAGACTCCATTGTATGCACAGATACATGTAAAGAAGGATTTGGTAGAGTCTTTAGTCAAAATAGGTTTGTTGTATGTTATGAATCAAGGAAGTTGAAGGAGAATGAAAGGCACTATGCCACTCATGATTTAGAGTTGGAATCCATAGTGCATGCATTGAGGAAGTGGAGGCACTACTTCATGGGGAAAATGTTTGAGCTGAGGACATAACACAATGGTCTAAAATATTTATTTGATCAACCAACTTTAAATTCTAGGCAAAGCAGATGGTTAGAATTTCTCAGTGAATATGACTTTGATATAAATCATATCAAAGGGAAAGAGAACAAAGTGGCTAATGCACTAAACAAAAGAGTGCATGATTTCCATGTTACATCCATAAGCATGTACCAATCATATCTGAAAGACATAATCATAGAGGCTGCAAAATCAAATTTGCAATACAAGGAATTAGTGGCAAAATTTCATCAAGGTATTTTGCAGCAGAAAATTGAAGACTATAAGATATAAAATGATGAAATTATCATATACAGGGGCATAATTTATGTACCAAATTCCCAGGAATTGGAAAAAATGATATTGACGTAAATGCATAATGTACCCTATATTGGGAACCCGGGTTATCATAAAACTATTGCAGTTGTCAAGAGACAATATCATTGGCCACGAGTGAAGAAAGAAGTTGTTGATTTTATTTTCAAATGTTTGGAGTGTCAAAAGGTAAAGGCTGAGCATAGACACCAAGCTATTTTTCTACATCAATTACCCATTCTTGAGTGGAAATGGGAAGTTGTAACCACGTAATTCATCACCAAACTACCTAGAAAAAACAAGCAACATGACTCTATTATGGTAGTGGTGGATAAGCTTACTAATGTTTCCCATTTTATTCCAGTAAAGATCACTCACAAGGAAACCAACATTGTTTATGTTTATATGAGATAAATTTTTCAATTACATGGTATACCCAAGACAATTGTGTTTGACATAGATCCAAAATTTACATCAAACTTTTGGAAAGGATTATGTAATGGATTTGGCACAAATTTGAATTTCACTACAACTTATCATCCAGAATCAAATGGACAAACAGAGAGGTTGAATAAAGTGATTGAGGATATGTTGAGGATGTATGTTATGGATAAACCACCAATATGGGAAGACTACCTACACTTAGCATAATTTGCTTATAACAATGGGTACCAAGAATCTCTAAAGATGAGCCCATTTGAGGAACTTTATGGAAGAAGGTGAAACACATCGGTAAGCTTGGAAAACCTAGCAGATAAAGGAGTAGTTGGGCCATAATTACTAGGGAAATGGAAGAGAAAATGTTGAAAATAAAATAGAATTTAAAGTCTTCCTGAGACAGGAAGAAAAACTATGTTGATAAGGGAAGAACTCATGGGGAATTTAAAGTGGGGGACCATGTATTGTTGAAAGTGAAGCCCAACAGGAGTTCCCTGAAGTTGGGAAATTTTTCAAAATTCACATCTCACTATTGTGGGTCATTTAAAATCCCAGAGAGGATTGGGCCTGTAGCATGCATGCTTTCCTTTCCTACATCAATGACCATTCATAATGTATTTCATGTATCATTTCTTAAGAAATATATACCTGATGTTAATCATGTTATTGATTGGAATGTGATTCAGGTGGAACAAGAAAGCGCTTTCCAAGTGCATCTGGTATGCATTATGGATCGAAAAATCAAATAGCTATGGAATCGATCCATAGATATTGTAAAGGTTCAATGGACCTGGTACGATCTTGAGGACGCAACTTGGGAGAATGAATATTGTATGGAGGAAGAATACCCACATCTTTTTGAGGATTTTTGAAATTTTGGTTTTATATGTGTATATATAGCACTGAGGACAGTGCATAAATAAGGGGAGGGAAATGTAATACCACTAGGAAAAACCCCAACTTTAAATGTAAATACAAATGTACTTAATATGGTGAGTTTCTTGATATCATTTTGCATGCACCTTTCATGGTATAGTGTGGACATGTACCACGCACTAAAATGATGAAGTGTGCACATTCTAGGATACCACGTGCAACAAACTTAAGTGCATGTGATTTTGAGGCCAGGGAGCCTTTGTGTATATGTTGTGTTTTATAGGCTGGTGAGACAGTTAGTATAATCTAGGATGCTTATGTATTGAATTAGGCCAGAGATCCTAGATGCTAAAGGCCAATTAGCCTATTTTTTGTATATGTCTTATCATTAATATAATACATCGTTGTGTGTAGACCAACCATGGTAAAAGAGTATGAGGGACTAAACTACACCAGTTAAGGAAAGGGAAGTAGAAATTAAGGATAAGGGGATAAGATAGGGAGATTAAGCCAAAAAGGAATATTATATTAACATTCCTTAAAGTATAAAGTATGGATAATTATTTTATCCTAAGTTATAAGGATGGGGACAAGTGGGCCAAAGTAGCTCCCAACACGACAAGTGTTAAATTGGGAACATGCATACATATAGCTTGAACTTAGTTCATTTTCCCATGATTCCATCATCATTCAAAGACACATTCAATTGTCCATTGTACCATTCTATTACTATCATTGTACCGTACCCGTACCTGTACCTATATCCATACCCATACATGTACTTATATATGGTTAGCTTAAGAGTTGGACTGAAGAGGTGGGTTGTCAGGCCCATGAGAAATTCTCTATAGATAAGAGAATTTTTGCGAACCGATTTCCCGAAGGTGCCAAACTGCAGCTACAGGGATCTGAGACTTCCTGTCTGGCATATTGCTGAAGCCTAGAAAGGAAGTGGGGCATCTGAATGACTGTTGAAAAGAGAAGGGGCACACTTCTCTAGGTGGGATAGGAATGTGGGGAATGAGGGACTGTAGGATGTTAGTTTAAGTTGGCGCCTGTGACGAAGTCTTTACTGTTGTCTGAGATACATTATCCTGGTTAGGAATCCCTTTACCCGGGTGGAGTTTAGTCCCAGCATGGGGGTGACCACTACTAAGAGTGATGAAAAACATGGTCTAAGGCTGGAAGGTTCGTGGAAGATCTGTATGTATTTGATGATATTTTTACCAAGATAAGTGTCAATTGTGTGTTAAATTACTTGCTTCATTATTATTTATGCATTTATTTTTATGCTTTTTTCATGTGTGTGTTGCATGTGTATTTTATTATTATTCTGTATGAATATGTGCATTTGTAGAACATATTTGTCTATTTTAATTTTTATATATAAAGTTCCGCAAGAGTTTATGTGTGTATATGTTTTAATTTGTATACAATTCAAAAACAAATTGTGTGCCATAGCCCAGTTGGATGCAGGGGATGCTACACCAAGAAACCATCACTCAGGTGAAGATCACTCACATCAAAATCAAAATCAAAATTTCCAGAGGGAGGAGATCAAATGACAAAGTGAGCATACAATGTTATTATTGTAAAAGGCATGGGCACTATGAATCTGAATGCAGGTAGAAGAAAGAAGATAAACACTCAGGTAGAGAACATATCTCAAATCATGAAGGAGAAACCTCAGGTGGGATGTATCTCTCATGTCACAAGACTAAAGAATAACACAAGGACCTATGGTTGTTGGAAAGTGGATGCAACAATCACATGATAGGTAATAAAGATTTACTTACTTGCATGGATTCTTCTATCTCATCTAATATTACACATGGAGATGACTCTTTAGTCAAAGTTCAAGGAAAAGGAACTGTACATATTCTCACTAAACACGATGTAAAGAAAGACATACATGATGTCTACCATGTTCCATATCTAAAACATAATCTACTAAGTGTAGGACAACTACTTGAACATGGATATAAGGTACTTTTTGAAGGAGCATCATGTAGGATATATGACAAACCTCCCATCAGAAAATTTATTTCTGAAATCCACATGACTAGGAATAAAATGTTTCCCCTAACTCTTAGAACTGCAAATCTGACCCAATCCTATGCACAAAGTGCATCCACCCCCAATGAAACTATGACTTAGCATGCACGATTTGGACATCTACCCCTTTAGAGTCTAAGTCTCTTGCATAAGAACTCCATGGTCGAATGCCTACCTATCTTCAAAGAGAAAAATCCCCCATGTGAGTCTTGCATTCTTGGAAAACATAAGAGAACTAGTTTTCCACAGTCCTCCACTCAATCCAAGAAACACTTAGAGATGGTTCACATTGACCTATATGGACCAATGCAAACAAAGTGAATAGTGGTAGTTTTTATTTTCTAATGTTTATTGATGATTTTAGAAGGAAAATATGGATCTATTTCCTCATACACAAGTTTGACACCTTTGCAAATTTCAAGGAGTTCAAGGATGAAGCTAAAAAAAAGTGGGAAATATGTAAAGTTACTCAAGTCAGATGGAGGAGGATAATAATGTTCAAAATAATTTGCAAATTTCTACAAAGCACAAGGCAAAACCAAGTATACTCCACAACAAAATGGAGTGGCTGAGAGGAAAAACCAGTTTATAATGAGCATGGAAAGGAGCCTTCTTAGAGAGAAATGTATATCAAATTTATTTTGGATTGAAGCTATAGCATTTTCAGTTTATCCTCTGAATGGATCCCCAAAAACTAGTGTCAAGATGAAGGTCCCTCACGAAGCATGGACTGGGACAAAATTAATCGTTTCTCATCTTAGGACCTTTGGATGCATTGCATTCGCTCACATACCTTCTAAATTGAGGAGGAAACTTGACGATGAAAGTGAGAAATGCATTTTGTTTTGCTACAGTGAGACATCCAAAGCCTACAGACTCTACAATCTGATTTCAAAGAAACTCATTCTCAGCAAAGATGTCAAATTTATTGAAAATCAGTTTTGGAGTGAGTCTGAAAATTGCGCTATGGAAAGTAAAAATCCATTGTTGTCACTTCTTGAACACACAAAAAATTTAGGACAACAAACACATCAACATGTCCTTCCAATATTGTAGGTACAAGGACAACCTAAAATTTCTCAGGACAACTCTTTTTCAAGAAGAAATTCATCCTTTGAAGTCGAAAATCAGTGAACTCGAAGCTTGAGAGAAATCCGTCAACAGTTGGATGATATTAATCAACACAATCTTTTTGCATTAATTCCATACCAACCTACATATTTTAAAGAGGCGGCTAAAGAGCCACATTGGGTTCAAGCCATGAACCAAGAGATTGACTCTATTGAGAAGAACAAGACATGGGATCTTATTGATCTTCCCAGGCATAAGACAAGTATTGGTGTCAAGTGGGTTTACAAGACTAAACTGAATGAAAAGGGTCAGATTGAAAAACACAAAGAAAGACTTGTTGCCAAAGGATTCTCACAACAACTAGGCATTGATTATGGTGAAACATTTGCTCCATTAGCAAGGTTGGACACTATAAGGACCCTCTTATCCATAGAAGCTCAACACAAATGGAAAGTATACCAGATTGATGTCAAGTTAGCCTTCTTGAATGATGTCTTAGAAGAAGACGTATATGTGGATCAACCACCTGGAATTGAATTCAAAGAGCATCCAACCAAAGTGTATCACTAGAAGAAATCCTTGTATGGATTAAAGCAAGATCCAAGAGCTTGCTATATCATAATTGATACCTACCTCATCAAGAGTGGTTCCAGCATAAGCCAAAATGAGCCAACTCTATACACCAAAACATATCAGCAACGCAAAATTTTGATTGTTTGTCTATATGTTGATGACATGATATATACTAAAAATCTCGAGTTAGTCAGCTTTAAATATGCCATGCAATCTGAGTTTGAGATGACAGATCTTGGCATAATGAAATATTTTTTGGTGATTGAGGTTGACCAATCCACCAAAGGGATTTTTGTCTGTTAGAAAAAGTATGCAACATACATCATCAAAAGATTCTTCATGGAGGACTGCAATACAACAGAAACCCCTATACCCCTAGGAAAAAAATTGAGCAAGCAAGATGAAGGCCCTACAGTGGATTCTACCTTGTACAAAAGTTTAGTAGGCATCCCGTTGTATCTTACAACAAGTAGGCCTTATATTATTTATGCAACCAGCTTTGTTTCCAGGCTCATGGAATCTCCCAAAGATTCTCACTCGAAAATGGCCAAAAGGATTATGAGATATGTTGCTAGAAATCTCAATTTTCGTTTATGGTACACTCAATATAAAGATAATCATCTTTCTGGTTACATTGACAATGATTTTGCAGGCAGACTAGATGACCGAAAAAACACTTCAGGGTAATATTCTTTTCACCTGGGCACGAATCTGATTTCTTGAGCATTGAAGAAGCAACCCATTGTCCCAATATCTTCTACAGAGGTAGAGTATGTCATTGATACTTCATCTTCCTCTCAAGTTATGTGGCTACGAAGACTATTGAATGACATGTTAGATAAAGAAAAGGAGCCAACTCCTATCTTCTGTGACAATACTTCAACAATTGTTTTACCAAAAAAACTATGTTTTTTACAAGAAAAGAAAACACATTGACACTCGCTATCACTTCATATGCGAGCTAGTCAATAATGGTGAAATCGCTCTTCAATTTTGTGGCTCACGAGATCAACTCCCAGACATCTTGACCAATCCATTGGGCAAAACCATTTTTTATTTTTAAAGACAACACTTGGGCATTATCAGTACTATTGTTTTTAATTGTTGAATTTAAGAGGGAGTGTTAGTTGTAACCTTAATAGCGTGTGACTGTACACTACGAGTTGTTCTGGCCATCTCTACCAATCGTTAGGATTTCTTGTCAGGTTATTTATTTTCTTGTTTTGTTGGAGCTTATTTAAGTCAGCCATTTTTACCTTAATTAATGCACTATGAACATTCATCTTTCTGGTATGCTGGAGTCTCCTTTTTTTTGTCTGCGCAATCTATTGGTATTTCCGCGCAGTCTCTTTGTCAGTCTATGCGGTGTTTACATTTTTCATTATATACTGTGCAGAATTATGAAGATCTGTAGTGTAACTCGATCACGATATATTGGATAAACATGGTAAGTAACATATTGTTATTTCTTTTTCTCCCAAATAGAAAGATTGTTTCCAACATCCAATCCTAAATAGTTAGGACTATGAAATTCTCACTGTTTCATTACCTAGCCTAAACTAAAAACATTAATCTAGATATCAAGCATATCATGGAAAAACATAATCATGCTTTTCTAGTCCCAACAACGTTACCAAATTCCAATTCACTTGCAGATTTGAAGAAGCTTTCAAACAAGCTCCTCCTAGGCCATCTCTGTTTAACAATTACGTCTCCATAAACGTAGGTCATGCTCCTTTTGTTGTTTGGATGGCTGCTTTGTTCTCTCCAATTTCTTTGGACTTGTGAGGATAAATGTGATTTCTAATTGTTTACTAGTATTCAACCTTTGTAGCTCTGTTGGTCCGTATGCACATCGAACTATTTCGGAAGGATGATGAAGCATAATTCCGCAGCGAAGATGCTATTAAGTCCAGCAGCAAGTAGGATTTCATAGGGGAATACAATAACTTCATCCAAAAGGAAGGGTTTCTTGGACAAGGGCTGCATCAATCGGTAAGCAGTGGCAGTGCTTGGTGAGCATCGACGGGAAGGGTTGCATCAATCAATAGGCCAACATCCATTTCATCTATCAATCCAACAAAGGGGAAATGTTTGTACCAGCAATGGCAGAGGTTGCAGCACCATCTTCATCTTCATCTCCTTAGGTGGTAGAGGCGACGACTTCATCAACACCACCATGTTGATCTCCTTTGGGAAAGAGTCTTGAACACGAAATACAGTGCTGCATGTGGGGGAAAGGCTCTCACATGATCTTGGTACTAAGTTCCTGGGAGTTAGCGAGGGAGTCTCTCTCTACCCACGACATGAACTTCACCTCCAGGCCACGGTCCGTGGCAGCTGAGCATATGAGCTACGATTGTACGATGCTCGGCCTCGATCCATATGACCACCTGTGTCGAAACCTTCGCAGGATCTGCACATCGCAGCTTCTATCCCCTTTCAGGGTGGAGTCGTCTCAACATATTCGAAAGGAGGAAGTGTCCAAGTTGGTGCGTGGCCTGTTCCAGAGCTGCACGCAGATGGGAATTAAAGAAGAGGCTTCAGCTATTGTGAACGTGAAATCAATGATGGTTGATCTCATATTTGGTACTATTGTACGGTCAATCCTACATAACAAAAGCTACATAGGCAGCGCGCGAGAGGTTGAAGAGCTTAAGGAGATGATCAACACCCATTTGAAGCTGCTGGTAGCATTTATTGTGAGGGATTATATTCCATTTCTTGGATGGCTAGATCTCGAGCGCTGCGAGAGGGAAATGAAAAAGTTTGGCAGGCGCAGGGATGAGATTTTGCAGAGACTGACAGATAAGTACCGTCTTTGTATGAAGGAGAGTGATGAGAGTCTGATAGACGTGCTCATACGTTTAGTGGATAAAGCTCAAGATAACGATACCATCGTCAAGGCCACCATTGCGGTATGTGTCAACTTTCCTTTCAATTTGAGTGTGTTATTAAAGGCAATTTTAGCTACTCCTCTTTTACGCTCTGCATGATGCAGCACAAGAATAATGGTGATTTGCAACCGCTGGATGTAAGGATGGAGAGCCATGACCCTAGTATGTTTTTCCATAAGCTTCGAGTATAACGAAAAAACGAGATAATCTACTCCCCCTAAAAGAATGAAGGAATAAACCTTGCAAAATTACGTTATATATAAACCTGCTGAGATTTCACTGATAAGAATCAGCTTAGATTTCACTGATACAAACCGTTTAGATTGCAATTTTCGTTGTTCAGATTACAGTTTGAACAATATGCTTCGACTCAGGTTGGGCACAAACCCTTGTATAGGACAAAGTTGCAAATTTGCTGCCCACACTTTATCGCTCAGGCAACGTCTGGAATATCTGAAAATCCCAAGCTTTTAATGGCCAGGTTTTGTGCTAAGCCAACGATTGGAATATCAGAAACTTTTAATATTCAGTTATCAAGCGTTCAATGTACAGGCCAGGTTTTCATTGCACCTGGTATTCCATTTGCCATTTGTTAAATATATATGTAGCCTCAACATTACACTGCTAGCTGTACAATCGTTCTTGATTTGCTTGAGCCTATTTAGTTCACTCTTTTATCTTTTTCTATAATACTCTTTAGATTCTCAATACCCAATACTATTGGGCTCTGCTCGTTTTTTTTTCTTTCTCAATTCTATTTTTTTGTTCTTATTTTGTCATGGTAAGCCTCTTCACATAGTCTAGAGAGCAGCTCGATCCTAAGAAGCGCAGAACCTACACTATCTACGAGAGCACGAGACACAAGATTCTTCACAGTGATTGGAGAACAGGACGCAGTCCGTGATACGCTCAAAAGATCGTTGCAGACAACAAGCGTTAAGAAGCAGAGGAGTTGCAGAAGGACGCAACATTTAAAGAATCTTGAAGAAAAGTCAACAGTCCGCTAAAGGAGCGTGGAGACATTAGTGTGCTCAAAAAGATCGCTGGAAACATCACAACGTGTGAAGGCAGACATGCAGAAGGAGAAACGAAGGATACAAACTAAAGATCCTTGAGTTTTTTAAAGAATTCTTGAAAGATTCACAAAATTCCTTCTCAAGAAAAAAGTCTTTGTTAATACAGCAAAAGACAAGCTCAACAACCGTAAGATCGGCCCTGCGAAAATATTTGAGCGATTATCGGCCCTGCAGAAAAGGAGAATGTGTTTCAGCCATTAGATCAAGGTGAGAGAAACAACAGTCATCCGATCAAGGTAAAGTGCACTAACAATAAAGATTTGAAAGTGTACAGGAGAATCGGACCTACGAAGTTCCGAAATCATCGAGACCGTCCAGCGTCAAGGAGGACATGCGCATTGAGATCAACATTTCGTTGACTCGTGATTGAGAGAAGTCAAAGATTGAGTCGTGAGAACTCGCGAAACGTGAAATTGCGACCTCCTCTGAATCATTGGATCAAGGGAGACCGTGAGTTGTTGATCTGGTCTCGTCGGAGTTTCGGAACTCGGAAGAGCAGAGGTGAGCCAACCTCCAAAGTCGAGAAATGAAAAACCCCGATTTGATCACAACCGTTGATCAAAGAGAGGATATGGACCGTCGATCTAGCACCATCACTATTTTGAAAATCGGGTAATTAAAGGTAGGAATTCTGAGAATTCGTGAAACCCAAGTTCACGACTTGGTCTTAGCCGTCAATCGAGGAGAAAGCATAGGCTTTGATTATCCAAAAATAATTTCAGGATATCGGGGATCGGGAGTAAGGAGGCGAGCAACCCTCCAACTTCGCGAAATGTGAAGTCCGGATACGTGAAAAAGAGATCTAAGCCGTCAAATCGAGGAAGGATCAGAGTCGTCAGATCTGAAGCATCCGGAGTTTGGACTTCGTGAGTAAGGAGGTGAATCACATCGGGAGTTCTTGATACATGAAATCACGAAGCGCTTGGGAGATTAGCCCTGGGTCACAGCTGGAGGTCACATTGGCAGAGGATAAGGGAGGAGCTAGCACGTGCTAGGCTCCTATTGGGATTTCAGAGATTGGAAGTCAGGAGGAACTTCGGAAAATCGGGAGTCGGAAGAAGAGAGGTGAGTAGTCCTCCAATGTACTGAAACGCGAAGTCCCGAAACGCGAAAACCCGAAGCGCCTGGTTCTTAGTCCCTAGTCACATGAGAAGTTGAACTAAAAAATTATTTTAGCTCTCGAGTAAACTCAGATAGCCCGATTCTACCATTAGAGGGGTTACATTTGCTAAAGAACAGAGCTCATAGCTATGAATCTGTAGATCTTGCACTCGGATAGTCAAATCCAACCAGATCGAAGCTAAAGAAGTGCTCTACCTCGTGTTTTTCGTTTTGAAGTCACTAAGAGAACTTCACAAACCTGGTTTTACGTGTAGGAAATAGGTAAGCACACAAATATTCAAACAATATTTTTTTTCTTTCTTCAAAGATGGCCACCTCTAGCAATTTAGGACCAACTCAAGGACTGATTCTTCTTGGAAAGAATTATGAGTTTTGGTATCTTCGAATGAGATCCTTCTTGCAAGCACAAGAGTGTTGGGATCCAGTTGATCTTGGATATGTGGAACCAGATCCAGCAGACCTTGTTGCCATGACCAATCAACAGAGGACCACTCAAGCAACACAGAGGAACAGAGAAAATAAATCCAAATTTTGGATTCAAAATTATGTGGATGACTCGATTTTCTCAAAAATCACAAGCGTTGTTACTTCAAAACAGGCCTGGGACATCCTTAAATCATCTTACCAAGGCAATGATAGAGTCAAAATAGTCAAACTGCAGACCTTGAGGACACTTTGAGACTTTAAAAATGAGAGAGTCTGAAAATGTTGATCAGTTTATGACCAGATTCATGGGAATCGTAAACTAGATTAGATTGATTGGTGAAGCCATCCCTGATCAATGAATTGGTGAGAAGTCCTAAGAAGTTTATCAAATAAATTTAAAATTGTTGTAACAGCTATCCTTGAATCCAAGGATCTGTCAAATTTTTCAACAGATGAATTAATGAGCTCTTTGTTGACACATGAGACCAGACTACATCTGTAGTGTCCCCAAGGCCGAGCCCTGTTACGGATCATGTTATATGCAAATAATTGTAAATGTGTTCTATAGGCTGGTGAGCCAAGTTTTGCATAAGTTGTAGGCTTATGTGTTTTGATAGGCCAGGGAGCCTAAGTGTTGAAGGCCAGGAGCCTGTTGATGTACTTGT
>SNQJ01S0053953.1:76829-110774 GCA_010110895.2 Picea sitchensis
CTACCACCATTCTAGCGAGTCTTTCACTCTGTACTTGTACAGTCTCTGTACATTTATTTCATTAATAGAAATCGTGTATTACTGTATATCTGTGACTCTTTTTATATTTCCTCTATATCTCTGTTATATTGTTGTCTCTCTTGTAATATCTCTGAATATTTCTATGTTATATCTCCGCTCTCATTTCGTGCTGAAAATAAATCTAGTTTTTCCTCTCAACCACTCCATTTTGTTGTGGAGTATACTTGGTTGTGGTTTGCATGATTGTGCCTTGTGCTTTGTAGAAATTTGCAAATTATTTTGAACATTATTATCCTCCTCCATCTGAATTGAGTAACTTTACATATTTCCTACTTTTTTTTTAGCTTCATCCTTGAACTCCTTGAAATTTGCAAAGGTGTTGAAAACTTGTGTATGAGGAAATAGATCCATATTTTCCTTCTAAAATCATCAATAAACATTAGAAAATAAAAACTACCACTATTCACTTTGTTTTCATTAGTCCATATAGGTCAGTGAAAACCATCTCTAAGTGTTGTTTGGATTGAGTGGAGGACTATGGAAAGCTAGTTCTCTTATGTTTTCCAAGAATGCAAGACTCACATGGGGGATTTTTCTCTTTGAATATAGGTAGGCATTTGACCATGGAGTTCCTATGCAAGAGACTTAGACTCTAAAAGGGTATATGTCCAATTCGTGCATGCCAAGTCATAGTTTCATTGGGGGTGGATGCACTTTTTGCATAGGATTGGGTCAGATTTGCAGTTCTAAGAGTCAAGAGAAACATTCTATTCCTAGTCATGTGGATTTCAGAAATAAATTTTCTGTTGGGAGGTTTGTCATATATCCTACATGATGTTCCTTCAAAAAGTACCTTATATCCATGTTCAACTAGTTGTCCTCCACTTAGCAGATTATGTTTTAGATATGGAACGTGGTAGACATCATGTATGTCTTTCTTTACATCATGTTTAGTGAGAATATGTACACATCCTTTTCCTTGAACTTTGACTAAAGAGTCATCTCCATGTGTAATATCAGATGAAATAGAAGAATCCATGCAAGTAAGTAAATCTTCATTACCTATCATGTGATTGTTGCATCCACTTTCCAACAACCATAGGTCCTTCTGTTGTTCCTCAGTCTTGTGACATGAGAGATACATCCCACCTGAGGTTTTTCCTTCATGATTTGAGATATGTTCTCTACATAAGTGTTTATCTTCTTTCTTCTCCCTACATTCAGATTCATAGTGCCCATACCTTTTGCGGTAATAACATTGTATGCTCGCTTTGTCATTTGATCTCCTCCCTCTGGAAATTTTTATTATGATTTTGATGTGAGTGATCTTCACTTGAGTGATGGTTTCTTGGTGTATCATCCCATGCATCCAACTAGGCTATGGCATGCAAATGTTTTTTGAATTGTATACGAATTAAAACATATACACACAAAAACACTTGCGGAAATTTATATATAAAAATTAAAATAGACAAATATGTTCTACAAATGCACATATTCATACAGAATAATAATAAAATACACATGCAACACACAGATGAAAAAAGCATAAAAATAAACGCATAAATAATAATGAAGCATGTAATTTAACACACAATTAACACTTATCTTGGTAAAAATATCACCAAATACATGCAGATCGCCCATGAACCTCCTAGCCTTAGACCATGTTGCTCATCACTCTTAGTAGTGGTCAACCCCGAGCTGGGAATAAACTCCACCCGAGTAAAGGGATTCCTAACCA
The DNA here is from genome assembly GCA_010110895.2 of Picea sitchensis. Lineage (NCBI taxonomy): Eukaryota > Viridiplantae > Streptophyta > Pinopsida > Pinales > Pinaceae > Picea > Picea sitchensis. Next base: position 78,595 of record SNQJ01S0053953.1, read on the forward strand.
GGATAATGTATCTCAGATAACAAGAAATACTTCGTCACAGGTGCCAACTTAAACTAACATCCTACAGTCCCTCATTCCCCACATTCCTATCCCACCTCAGGAAGTGTGCCCCTTCTCTTCTCAACATTCATTCGGATGCCCCACTTCCTTTCTAGGCTTCAACAATAGGCCAGATAGGAAGTCTCATATCCCTGTAGCTGCAGTTTGGCACATTCGGGAAATCGGTTCGCAAAAATTCTCTTACCTAGAGAGAATTGCTCATGGGCCTGACAACCCACCTCTTCATACCAACTCCTAAGCTAACCAGATACAAGTACATGTATGGGTATGGATATAGGTACAGGTACGGGTACGGTACAATGATAGTAACATAATGGTACAATGGACAATTGAATGTGTCTTTGAATGATGATGGAATCATGGGAAAATGAACTAAGTTCAAGATATATGTATGCATGTTCCCAACTTGACACTTGTCATGTTTGGAGCTACTTTGGCCCACTTGTTCCCATCCTTATAACTTAGGATAAAATAATTATTCATACTTTATACTTTAAGGAATATTAATATAATATTCCTTTTTGGCTTAAGCTCCCTATCTTATCCCCTTATCTTTAATTTTTATCCCCCTTTCCCTAACTAGTGTAGTTTATTCCCCCATACTCTTTTACCATGGTTTGTCTACACACATTGATGTATTATATTAATGATAAGTCATATACAAAAAATAGGCTAATTGGCCTTTAACATCTAGGATCTCTGGCCTAATTCAATACATAAGCATCCTAGATTATACTAACGATCTCACCAGCCTATAAAACAAAACATATACACAAAGGCTCCCTAGCCTCAAAATCACGCGCACTTAAGTTTGTTGCGTGCGGTATCCTGGAATGTGCACACTTCATCATTTTAGTGCGCAGTACATGTCCACACTATAACATGAAAGGTGCATGCAAAATGATATCAAGCAACTCACCATATTAATTTCATTTGTATTTACATTTACAGTTGGGGTTTGGCCTAGTGGTATTACATTCCTCTCCACTTATTTATGCATTGTCCTCAATGCAATATATACACATATCAAACCAAAATTTCAAAAATCCTCAAAAAGATGTGGGTATTCTTCCTGCATACAATCTTCATTCTCCCAAGTTGTGTCCTCAGGATCGTACCAGGTCCATTGAAGCTTTACAAGATCTATGGATCGATTCCCGAGATGTTTGATTTTCCAATCCATAATGCATACCGGATGCACTTGGAAAGCACTTTCTTGCTCCACTTGAATCAAATTCCAATCAATAACATGATTAAGATCAGGTATATATTTCTTAAGAAATGATAAATGAAATACATTATGAATGGCCATTGATGTAGGAAAGGAAAGCATGTATGCTACAGGCCCAATCCTCTCTAGGATTTCAAATGTACCACAATAGTGAGATGTGAACTTTGAAAAATTTCCCAACTTCAGGGAACTCCTGTTGGGCTTCACTTTCAAGAATAGATGGTCCCCCACTTTAAATTCCCCGTGATTTCTTTCCTTATCAGCATAGATTTTCTTCCTGTCTTGGGAAGCCTTTAAATTTTGTTTTATTTTCAACATTTTCTCTTCCATTTCCCTAGTATTTATGGCCCAACTACTGCTCTATCTGCTGGGTTGTCCCAACTTACCGGTGTGTTTCACCTTCTTCCATAAAGTTCCTCAAATGGGCTCATCTTTAGAGATTCTTGGTACACATTGTTATAACCAAATTATGCTAAGTGTAGGTAGTCTTCCCATATTGATGGATTATCCATCACATACATCCTCAATATATCCTCAATCACTTTATTCAACCTCTCTATTTGTCCATTTAATTCTAGATGATAAGTTGTAGTGAAATTCAAATTTGTTCCAAATCCCTTATATAATCCTTTCCAAAATTTTGATGTAAATTTTGGCAAACACAATTGTCTTGGGTATACCATGTAATTGAAAATTCTATCTCATATAAACATAAACAATGTTGGTTTCCTTGTGAGTGATCTTTACTAGAATAAAATGGGAAACATTAGTAAGCTTATCCACCACTACCATAATAGAGTCATGTTGCTTGTTTGTTCTGGGTAGTTTGGTGATGAATTCCATGGTTACAACTTTCCATTTCCACTCAAGAATGGGTAATTGATGTAGAAAAATAGCTTGGTGTCTATGCTTAGCCTTTACCTTTTGACACTCCAAACATTTGACAATAAAATCAAGAACTTCTTTCTTCATTCCTGGCCAATGATATTGTCTCTTGACAACTGCAATAGTTTTATGATAACCTGGGTTCCCAATATAAGGTACATTATGCATTTATGTCAATATCATTTTTTTCAATTCCTGGGAATTTGGTACATAAATTATTCCCTTGTATATGATAATTTCATCATTTTATAGCTTATAGTCTTCACTTTTCCGTTGCAAAATACCTTGATGTAATTTTTCCACTAATTCCTTGTATTGCAAATTTGATTTTGCAGCCTCTATGATTATGTCTTTCAGATATGATTGGTACATTCTTATGGATGTAGCATGCAAATCATGCACTCTTCTGCTAAGTGAATTAGCCACTTTGTTCTATTTCCCTTTGATATGCTTTATATCGAAGTCATATTCACTGAGAAATTATAACCATTTGCATTGCCTAGAATTTAGAGTTGGTTGATCAAATAAATATTTCAGACCATTATGTTCTATCTTCAGCTCAAACCTTTTCCCCATGTGGTAGTGCCTCCACTTCCTCAATGCATGCACTATGGATGCCAACTCCAAATCATGAGTGGCATAGTTCCTTTCATTCTCCTTCAACTTCCTTGATTCATAACATACAACAAACCTATTTTGACTAAGGACTCCACCAAGTCCTTCTTTACATGCATATGTACATACAATGAATTCTTCATTTGGATATGCAATCATTAGTATTGGAGAACTTGTTAATAATTCCTTCTAGTGTTGGAAACCATTTTCACAATCCAATGTCCACTCAAACTTCACACCCTTCTTTTGCAAAGAAGTGATTGGGTGTGCAATCTTTAAAAACCATTCAATAAATCTCCTACAGTAGCCTGCAAGGCCTATGAATGATCTGACCTCTGTCACATTATTTGGTGTTGACCATCCTCTAATGTCTTCTATCTTCTCAGGATCCACTGCTATCCCTTCCTCTGAAATGATATGCCCCAAATAATGAATTTGCTTCTGATAAAGTGAGCACTTGTTCAATTTTGCATACAATTGATGCTCCCTTAATACTTGTAATACCATCCACAAATGTTGTTCATGCTCTTCCTTTGACTTATAATATATAATAATTTCATCTAAAAATACAATGGCAAACTTATCTAAGTATTATTTAAAAATACCATTCATAAAACACATGAAGACAGTGGGTGCATTTGATAAGCCAAATGACACCACTGTGAACTCATAATGACCATACTTTGTTTTGAAAGAAATCTTGTTGATGTATTCTTATTTAATTCTTACTTGATGATAACTTGATCTGAGATCAATCTTGGAGAACATTTTTGCATATTTAAGTTGATCAAAGAGGTCATTGATCCTTGACAAATGATACTTATTCTTCACATTTACTTTGTTCAACTACCTAAAGTCAATGAAAAGTCTGAATTTTCCATGTTTTTTCTTCACAAATAAAACTAGGGCACCCCAAGGTGACAAACTTGGGCATATATACCCCTTCTTCAGGAGCTCTTCAAGTTTTATTTGCAACTCCTTCAATTCTAGCGTACTCATCATGTAGGAGTCTTGGATACTGGAGCTGCTACAGGCATCAAATTTATAGAGAAATCAATGTCTCTTTTAGGGGGTAATCTTGGTATTTCCTTAAACAAATCTTCAAACTCTTTTAGGAATGAATAATATTCACACTCTATCTTTAGGTGTTTCTTCCATATGAGATGCATATATTTAACACCCTTTTTTGTAACATTTCTTCAACTGTAATGCTGAAATTTCTCTGATGGTTACTTCCCTGGGAATTCCTTGCAGTGTCCTTAGGTTCCCTTCCTCATCCAAGAAAGTAAGTGCCTTGTTATGAAAGTCTAGGATAGCATGATGTTGGTCCAACCAATCATAGGAACCTAAAGGAAATATGCTCAAATCTTCCTTGGTGTTCAGACCATTCATGTCCATAAGACATGACTTAACCATCTCATTAGATTTTCTTTTGGCTTCGGTAGCTAGTTGCACCAACCAAGATTTTCCATGTTTCCTTCTTGGAAACTGAAAACTTTCCACCATCTTAGGATCTATGTAACTATTACTAGTTCTTGAATCAATTAAAATAGCAATGGTTTGGTTGTTAATCATACCTCCCACTTTAATCATATGTGGTTGATACTCTGATTTCTTGTTGTCCAGGGCTACATAGATCCTTGGTACACTTCTTCCCATGTCCTCCATTGTTTCAACTTGTTGTAAATAGTGAAAATTCCTCACTTTTTCACCTATGTGAGGGAAATATCTAAACATATGATCTCCTTTATAGCCCCAACATTGAATAGGTGGTTTCCTTGACCTTTCACCCCATTTCTCCATCATTCAGGGTTCTCTGGAAGTTGGTTGTCCTCGAGGATTATTTATAAAGAATGGTGGCTTAGTTCCCTTCTTCCTTTGATCCATCTTGAATTTCATCTTGTCTTCCCATGTTTTTTGGAAAGTCGGCCTTGCTTTTTGTTGATCATATAGGAATTTAGCTCGCATTTTTCACACATCACAAGATTTTTGGAAAGTTGGCCTTGATATTTGTTGATATGATAGGAATTTATATTTTGATCATATAGGCATTGTTCTCGGTGTCTTTTAGTATCTAAAAACGTTTTTGAGGGCCTAGAAAACGTGCTACAAAAAGATGACCTTCAAGCAGTATAAAATGTCATAGAAATTCACTCATTTTCTGTTGTTGTACACCATCCAAACGACTTCACGCACACCAATTTGAACATGTACATCCATACTTAGCATGCACGTCAACACCATAAGGTAGCGCATGCTCCATGTACCTATAACCAATGTGGATCACTTTTGTTTTGCGCCAATAACTGGTGCGCACTACTTGTGTGTCGCATGCCAATATCCACTGCACACAATTTTGGTTCATGCACTAATACCTATTGCACGCAATTTTTGTGTCGCGCAGTAATATTCTGCATGCATTTCTCTCCACACGTTGCACCATGTCAATTTTAGTATGCCCCCACTGTGCACCAGTACTCCACATGCGCCATTAGTTAAATTGTCACACGACAGCATATACCCACATTGCGCGTGCACCAACAAAATTACTTTGCGCTATGTCAATACTTTGCACACCACGCATGCCATTATTATGCTTGCACACATTGTGTGTGCCACTATTATGCATGTGCCACTCAATCTGGAACGCGCAATGAAAAATTTAGTGCGCACACTTACGTACCAATATTTTTCGCGCATTACCACTCTGCACTGCACAACGCCAAATTTAAGTGCACACACCTGCGCACCAATATTTTCTGCTCATTTCCACTTTGTATCTCACAACACCAAATTTAAGTGTGCACACCTACACGCCAATATTTTCAGTGCATTGCCACTCTGCACCGCACAACTCCAAATTTAAGTGCACACACCTATGCACCATTATTTTTCGTGCATTACCACTCTGCACTACGCAACACCAAATTTTAGTGTGCATAGCCACACACCCTTATTTTCCACACATCACAATATTTTCACTGCGGATCATGCATTTTTAGTGTGCACACCTACGCACATTCATTTTTATGCACGTCAATTCCTCGTGAGTTTCGCAGCAAAAATTGGGGCTTTTGCCTAACTTTTTCCCAATTTTCACCATAGAAATTCTGAAACTATGAAATTTGTTCAATTTCACCCTAATAACACCAATTCAACCTCTCCAACAACAAGTTACTATTGGTTGACATTTCTGGAATGAATTTTTCACAAACTCAATTCCCGAATAGAGAATTTTAATCAACTAATTCACTCCATCTATCATGGCTTCCTTCTAAATTCAAATTTGACAAATTCTAGGCCTAAATTTTCTAGAATATATATTAAATTAAGAATATCTCACTACTTGACCAAATTTCTCAATTTTCCCATGAATTTAATAATAGAAATTGGGGCTTTTGCCCAATTCCATGCAATTGATTATAATTTTTACCATGGACACTCTGTAACTTGAAATTTGGCCATTTTGAAATCAATTCTCTGTGAAATTTCACTTCAACTCAATTTTCTCGGCCCATCCAGGTTGAGTGTTGAAAACTAGAGCTCTGATATCATATTGTAGCTTCCCCAACATGCAACTAGGCTATGCCACATAAAAAAATTCCGAACTGTATAAAAATTGAAACATATACACACAGAAACTCTTGTAGAACTATATATATAAAACTTAAAATAGACAAATACGTTCTGCAAATGCATAGATTGATACAAAATAATAATAAAAATACACATGCAACACACACACGAAAAACCCATAAATAATACTGCAACATGTAATTTAACACACAATTGACACTTTTCTTGGTAAAAAAATCACCAACTATGTCCAGACCTTCCAAAAACCTCTCAGTATTAGACCATGCTACTCATCACTCTCAGCAGTGGTCACCCCTGAGATGGGACTAAACTCCACCCGGGTAAAGGGATTCCTAACCAAGATAATGTATCTCATACAAAAAGAAATACTTTGTCACAGGTGCCAACTCAAACTAATAGCCTACAGTCCCTCATTCCCCAAATTCTTGTCCCATCCCAGGAAGTGTGCCCCTTCTATGCTCAACAATCCTTCGGTTGTCCCACTTCCTTTCCGGGCTTCAACAACAAGACGAACATGAAGTCTTAGAGCCCTATAGTTGTATTTTGGCACCTTCGGGAAGTCAATTCCCAACAATTCTCTCACCTAGAGAGAATTTCTCATGAGCCTCACAACCCCCCTTTTAAGTCCATCTCCTAAGCTAACCACGTACATGTACATGTACAGGTATGGATACATGTACATGTACGGGTACAATACAATCATAGTAACATAATGGTATGGTGGACAGTTGAATGAATCTCTGAATGATAATGGAATCATGGGCAAATGAACTAACTCCAAACCATATGTATGCATGTTCCCAACTTGACACTTGTCATGTTGGGAGCTATTTTGGCCCACTTGTCCCCATCCTTATAACTTAGGATAAAATAATTATCCATATTTGATACTTTAAGGAAAATTAATATAATATTCCTTTTTGGCTTAAGCTCCCTAGCTTAGCCCCTTATCCTTAACTTTTATCCCCCTTTCCCTAAGTAGTGGAGTTTAGTACCCCATACCCTTTTATCATGGTCGTTCTACATGCAACGATGTTTTATATTAATGATAAGACATATACAAAAAAATAGACTCAATGGCCTTTAGAATCTAGGCTCTCTTGCCCAATTCAACACATAAGCCTCCTAGTTTATACTAACTAGCTCACCAGCCTATAAAAAACAACATATACACAAAGACTCCCTGGCCTAAAAATTGCGCACACTTAAGTCTGTTGCGAGCAGTATCCTGGAATATGAACACTTCATCATTTTAGTTTGTAGTACATGTGCACACAATACCATGAAAGGTGCATGCAAAATGATATCAAACAACTCACCAACTTAAATAAATTGTATTTACATTTATAGTTGGGGTTCGACATAGGGTATTATACTTGGACTTCTCCCTCTTCCTCTTTGACCTTTGTCTCTCCCTCTTCCTCTTTTGAAGGAGAATTGTGTCTTGAAGTCATAGGCTATTGACTCATCTTCTAGATGTAGTATGGTCTCATGTGACAACAAAGAACCCATTAGTTCATCTCTTGAAAAATTTGACAAATCCTTGGATTCAACGATGGATGTAACAACCATCTCAAATTTATTTGGAATAATTTTGAGGAATTTCACAACAATCCTTTGATATGGGATGGCTTCACTATTCAACCTGATCTAGTTCACAATTCTCATGACACTGGTCATAAATTGATCAACATTTCCAGACTTTGTCATTTTTAAGGTCTCAAAATGTGCCCTCAAGGTCTAGAGCTTGACTGTTTTGACCTTGTCATTTCCCAAGTAGGTTTTTCATAGGATGTACAAGGCCTATTTTGAGGTTACAATACCTGTGACTTTTGAGAAAATGGAGTCATCTACTGATTTCTGAATCCAAAACTTGTCCTTATTCTCTCTTTTCCTCTGTTATGCCTAAGAATTTCTCTGTTGATTAGTCATGGAAACTAGATCTCCTGGATCTCGTTCCACATAGCCATGATCCACTGGATCCCAACACTCTTGTGCTTGTAAGAAGGATCTCATTCTGAGAGACCAAAATTCATAGTTCTTCCCGAGAGGAATTCTCCCTTGTGCTAGTGCTAAATTGTTAGAGGTGGCCATTTTTTGTAAAAAAAAATCAAAAAAGAAAAAAAAGTTTTGGTAATTTGGTGCCCTTCCTCATGGATTAAAAAATCACCACTGATTGAGAAAAACGTGGGTTAATTTACAGTAATAAGAAAATACCCAAGGTATGGTGTGCAAATAAAAAACTTTCGATAACAACCACCAAAAATATGCAAATCTTTTGCAAAAAAAAATAGAAAACCTCTTGAGCATTGAGATCAATATTTTGAAATCAATCTTTGCACACGCATATCACTTTCTTCATTGGAGGAGTCACCTTATTTTCTATTTGATATTTGTTCTAACTCAACAATCCACGAGTTTGATGGGATCCAATCCCTTTGGAAGCTCTACGATCCCTTTGGTTTGTAAATCACACTACTCATGGGTAAATCGCTCCACACAGAACCTCAAATAGCACCAGTGTAATACCCCAAGGCCGAGCCCCTGCTGGATTGTAATTTTTTTTATAGGATGGTGAGACAAGTGGTTATAAGCTTAGAGACTTATGTGTTTATTAGGCTGGTGAGTCGGATGCCAAGGCCAATGAGCTTGACTTTGTATATGTAAATATGCAGATCATTAATAAAATATAAACATCGATGCATGCAGACTGACCACGAAGAAAGAGTGATGGGGGACTAAGCTTCCACAAGGTGGGTAAGGGAAAGGGGGATGAAAGGTTGGAAAGAAGGGATAAGCATAGGGGCTTAAGTCCTTGAGAATAATAATTTATTATTATTCCAAAGCTTTTTGAAAGACATGTTTTTTATCCTAAGTCCTCAAAGGGGCAATGTGTGCAAAATGGAACACATGCAACTACAGGAAGACAAGTGTCGACCTGGGCACATGCAGTTAAAACCTGAAGCGTCAGCTGTGTTGGGGGTTTGCTGATCATTCTTCCCCATCCTCCGTTTGAAACTGTCACACCTCTTTGGTCGACCTCTACCACTCAGACACCTCTCGAATAAGTAATCCGTGAGTCGAACTGCGTTGGAGTTCGCTTGCCATTCTCGATTCCTGTGAATTCTGTTTGGCCTCTACGTTTTGACCTCGACATACCCACACATACCTAAATCACCCAATGGGAGGGGAAAATGACCTCTGTCATCCTTGAACCCAGCATATCCTCTCTTACAGAGCTAAGTTCATAACTGGACTGTTTGGGTCGCTTCCTTCTATTTTTCTGAGTTTTTTTGACCAGTTACCGTTGTAGTCACCTTACCTTTCTAGAATTCAGATGAAAGTGGTTGAAAAAGAGGGTTTTTAGGCCTGTGGTAGAAGAGGCATGTTTTGAGGCCTGTGAGTATATCTCTCCAGGTGAGAGAGTTTCCTGGGAAATGATTTTCTCCCAGAGAGAGTCCAACACTAGCAACGGAGCTCTGAGAATTCTTGATCCGACCTATTGCTGAGACCCTAAGAGGGAGGTGAAGCAGTCGATGGACTGTGTGAGAGTGAAGGTGTATAATCCCAGGTGGAACATGCATGTGGGGAATAAGATTCCATGAGTAGTGGGTGCGAGAAATCTCTTGGCAAGAATCCTTCTCATTGCACTGTGCAATTTTCTTGTAACCTCAACCTAGTCTAGGATTCCATTGCCCTAGGTGGAGCTTAGTCCCATCTCAGGGGTGACCCACCCCTGAGCATGATGAGAAACATGGTCTATAGTTGGGAGGTTCGTGGAAGGTCTGCACGTAGTTGGTGGTGTTACTCTAGTTGAAAAGATAAGTATAATTAATGTGCTTAATTTTTATGTTATGCATGTCTGTGATGCTCGAATGTTATCATGTATTCTGTTGTGTATATGAATTATTGTCTATTACATTTGAATCTGTATGGTAGCAGTAACTTTGTTTTATGTGTTTTATTTCAATTAAAATGCATGTTAGATATATCTATGTATGTATGTATTTTCGCGTGGTAGCATTGTCTAGCCTGTTGGTGGTCGAGGATGTTACAAATTGGTATCAGAGCCACGGTTTCAACACTGAACCTGGATGGGTTGGATAAGTGGTCTTTTGACTGAAGGTTTCGAGTGGAAATTATGTTTGGAGGAACTAATTTCAAACCTTAGAATGTTCCTAAGTGTTAAGGGGTTACCTCATCATTTTACGAGGCTCAAGAGGTGTAGCGGTATCATAAAACCAAAACAGGTGTTGTATTTGTCTAGAGAGAGGGAGATCGTAACACTCGAGGTGTTGGAGCCATAGGATTTGTTCAGAAGGAAGGGAAATTATTTACGACCATTAGATCTTGAGAAGTCGCGCACGGGTTAGTCGCGAGAACCCTTCAGAATTCGCAAAATCAAAAGATTGGAAGTGAAGAGAGGTGAACACCTCCGAAGAAAGGGCTCACGAAGTGGATCTTGACCATTGGTTTTGGGAGAGATAAGGATTTTCGATTATTCGGGGAGAGTCTGGAATTGTGGCAATCGGGAGAAGGGGAATGTGCCGATGCACAAACTTCCGAAGCCCGAAGTTTCGAAGTGAAAGGGTAGACATGGTGGGGATGGATATGTCTCCTAGGGTGACGTGGACCTTCCTAGGCGTACCACATGCCATCGCCTTAGTTGTTGACAAATTTACTATGTGGGCCCGGAGGATAGAGAAGCCGAAAGTTTGGAAGTCGCGAGATTGGAAGGGAAGAAAGCGTGAAATCTTCCAGAACCTGAAGTCCTGAGGCTACGAAGTTTCGAAGATCTGAAGTCCCGAAGTTTCAATGACATAAATTGCATAGCGAGTGAAGAGAAATCGAGGAGGCAGAGGAATCGAGGAGGCACATAATGCTTCCAATTCAGAGAATGAAGCTAAAGGGATGGATGTCCATTTGGGAGTAGAAGGCTAGAACTCCAATGGGCATGGAGAAGATATAGATAAGGAAGGGCGTATGATGAAATCATTGAAAGATTGTAGAAAGATGCCCAAACTCACCAAGCAGATAGCAGAAATCTCGTGAAAGATAAGGAAAAACATGAAGAATTCAACTTAAATTTGATGAAGAGTTTGGAGAGAATAGAAAAGAAGTTGGATAACGAGACTGACTCAAGAAAAACAGGGAATCGCAATACCCCTGATAAAAAAATAAGATCAAGAAGTGTTAGCAGGCATCGTTTCCACTCCCCGAAGAAGTCCAATAAGGAGGCACACAGTAGTTCAAGCCCATCTCCTACCAAAAATCATAGGATATCTGGAGTGGATGAGCTGAAGGGAGAAATGAACAAGATTAAACCTTCCACGTTTGATGGAGAACACAATGAGGAAGATGTTGAAACATGGTTGCTTGGCATGAGGAAATATTTCCAACTGTAGAATTATTCCTCTCATTCAGAAGGAAGAATTGCAATGTATAAACTAAAGGGAAAGGAATCCATGTGGTGGGATCAGCTTGTGCAGGTGCAATGCATTAGAGAGAAAGATGTTAATTGGAAAGAATTCAAGAATCATTTTGAAAAGAAATAATTGACTAAAAGATACTATGACAAAAAGATGAAAGAGTTCTTTAAACTCAAGCTGGGCAGCATGACCATTGATGAATATGAACGAAGGTTTTTGGAGTTGTTGAAGTATTCTCCATTCATCAAAGATGAGACTCTCAAGATTCAAAGGTATCTGAGTGGACTGCCACCTTCCATCGTCGACAAGATCCAGTATGATGATTCTAAGACTATGGAAGAAACTATAAGGAGAGAAAAATGTTTGTATGAGTAGCAAAGAGAAAATTCCAATCTTCGGAAGGCTTGGGATGACGAGAAGAAGTTCAAGAAAGACCAGAGGCAGAAGGGAAAAAATCTCCCTTTTTCAGAAACAATCCTCAAGGATATCCATCGTTTAGAGAGCCGAGAACGACTGACGTAGGGGTACAAAGGCCAAGGTAGACGCCCATTCAGTGTTGGGTTTTTCAGGGAAAACATAAGTACAAATACTGTCCCCACAAAAATGAAAAAGTGAGAGTTGTCCATAATGTTCAACAAGCTGAAAAAGTGGAGGACATGGGCAATAGAGTACCAAGGATCTACGCAGCGTCGGACAACAAGCAAACATAATATCATTTGCACATGATTGAAGTTGAAGGTATGATCAATAACCATGCCTTTACTATTTTAATTGATTCAGGGGATAGTCATTGTTATATAGATCCTAGAGTGGTGAAAAGTTTGCAATTGCCAAGAAGCAAGAATGATAAATCTTGGTTGGTGAAACTGGCTACAAGAGCCAAGAGGAAAGTTGTTGAGTCGGTTAAATCATGTTCAGATGACATGAATGGACTAAGTACTAAGGCAGACCTGACTATATTGCGTTTAGGTTCTTATGATTTCCTAATTGGTATGGACTGGTTGGACCAACACCATGCCATATTAGATTGTTTTAACAAGGAATTCACTTCCCTGGATGAGGAAGGAAACCCAAGGAAAGTGTAGGGAATTCCAAGGGCTGTCACTGTCAGAGAAATATCAGCAATGCCTCTCAAGAAGTGCTACAGGAAATACTGTCAATTATTTGCAGCCCACTTGGAGGAAGCACCTGATGATAAGGTGTCAAAGATCGAAGACCATGCGGTACTAAAGGAGTTTGAGGATGTATTCTAGGAGGTACCAAGATTACCCCCGAAAAGAGATATTGACTTCTCTGTAAACTTGATGCCTGGAGCATCTCAAGTGTCCAGAGCTCCTTACAGAACGAGTACGCCAGAATGATAAATCTTGGTTGGTGAAACTGGCTACAAGAGCCAAGAGGAAAGTTGTTGAGTCGGTTAAATCATGTCCAGATGACATGAATGGACTAAGTACTAAGGCATACCTGACTATATTGCGTTTAGGTTATTATGATTTCCTAATTGGTATGGACTGGTTGGACCAACACCACGCCATATTAGATTGTCGTAACAAGGAATTCACTTCCCTGGATGAGGAAGGAAACCCAAGGAAAGTGCAGGGAATTCCAAGGGTTGTCACTGTCAGAGAAATATCAGCAATGCATCTCAAGAAGTGCTACAGGAAATACTGTCAATTATTTGCAGCCCACTTGGAGGAAGCACCTGATGATAAGGTGTCAAATATCGAAGACCATGCGGTACTAAAGGAGTTTGAGGATGTTTTCTAGGAGGTACCAAGATTACCCCCGAAAACAGATATTGACTTCTCTGTAAACTTGATGCCTGGAGCATCTCCAGTGTCCAAAGCTCCTTACAGAACGAGTTTGTCATATAATTTTTGGATGACATCCTGGTGTATTCCAATTTGGAGGAAGAGCATGAACAATATCTGATGATGGTGTTGCGGGTGTTAAGAGGGCACCAACTCTATGTTAAATTAATCAAGTGCTCATTTTATCAAAAGTAGATCCACTACTTGGGGCATATCATTTTAAAGGATGGGATAGTTGTGGATCCTAAGAAGATAGAAGCCATCAGAGAATGGTCCACGCCTAAGAATGTTATAGAAGTGAGATCCTTTATGGGTCTAGCCGGCTGTTACAGAAGGTTCATTGCAGGGTTCTCAAGGATATCTTACCCTATCACTTCCTTCCAAAGGAAGGAGAAGAAATTTCAATGCACGGAAGATTATGAGAAATGCTTTCAGCGATTGAAGAAAATGTTAAGCAGTGCTCCAATTCCGAGGATTGCAGATCCAAATGTGGATTTTGTAGTGTGTACATATGCATGAAAAGAAGGACTAGGAGGAGTCCTTATCCATAATGGATTTGTGATATGTTATGAGTCCAGGAATATGAAAGATCACGAAAAGAACTATGCCACTCATGATTTGGAGTTGGCAGCTATCATTCACGCTCTGAAGAAATGGAGGCATTACCTCATGGAAAAGAGGTTTGAATTGAGAACAAACAACAACGGTCTGAAGTATTTGTTTGATCATCCTAACTTGAATGCTAGGCAGAGTAGGTGGTTGGAGTTTCTTTGTGAATATGACTTTGAGATCAAGCATATCAGAGGAAAAGAGAACAAAGTGGTTGATGCACTCAATAGGAGAGTGCACAAATTGCATGCTACAACCATTAGTATGTACCGAACTGATATTAAAAACAAAATTTTGGAAGTTGCAAATAAAGATTTGCAGTACAGGGAATTGGTAGCAAAGCTACAACAAGGTAAGATGCCACAGAAAGTGGAGAATTATAAATTGGAAACTGACGGAACCCTTCTGTACAAGAACAAAATTTATGTACATAATTCTCAGGAATTGAGAATTATGATTTTGAAGGAAATGCATAATCTACCTTATGCTGGGCACCTTGGATATTAGAAAATTGTGGTAACATTCAAGAGACATTACTTTTGGCCAGGTATGAAGAAGGAAATTGGAGAATACATCGCCAGATGTATGGAATGCCAGAAGGTTAAAGTTGAGCATAGACACCCAACAGGGTTCCTACAACCTTTACCCATTCCTTAGTGGAAGTGGGAAATGGTGACAACGAATTTCATCACAGGATTTCCTAGAACCAGAAAGCAACATGATTCAATCATGGTGGTGGTGGACAAGCTTACAAAATCTGCCCATTTTATTCCACTAAAGACTACTCAAAAGGCAGCTAACGTTGCCGATATTTTTATGAGGGAAATTACACGATTGCACGGTATTCCCAAGACAATTGTTTCTGACAGGGACCCAAAATTCACCTCAAAGTTATGGAAACGGTTATTCAAGGGGTTCGTAACGAATATGAACTTTAGCATTGTTTATCATCCCGAGTCTAATGGGTAGACAAAGAGGGTGAACCAAGTGATAGAATACATGCTAAGGATGTATGTGATGGACAAACCATCTAAATGGGAAGACTACTTACACTTGGTAGAATTCACCTACAACAATGGGTATCAAGCATCGTTGAAGAGAAGCCCATTTGAAGCATTTTATGGTAGAAAGTGCAATACTCCAGTAAGCTAGGATAATCTAGCTGATAGATCAGTGGTTGGGCCAGAGTTGCTCAATGAAACAGAAGAACAAATGCTAAAAATTAAGCAGAATTTAAAGGCTCTCCAAGATAGGCAGAAGAGTTATGATGATAAGAACAGAACCCACCGAGAGTTTAAAGTGGGTGATCATGTTTCCTTGAAAGTAAAATCCAACAGAAGTTCCCTGAGGTTAGAAACTATTCGAAGTTGGCAGTCAGATTTTGTGGACCTTTGAAATCCTAGAAAAGATTTGACCAGTTTCATATATGCTTGTATTGCCTACATCCACGACTGTACATAATGTGTTCATATTTCATTGCTTAAGAAATATATACTTGATGATAATCATGTAATCGATTGGAATGTGATTCAGGTGGAGTAAGAAGGCGTCTTGGAAGTGCATCCTGTGGGCATTTGGAACGGAAGAGCAAACAACTCCAGAATCGAGCCATAGGGCTTGTAAAGATCCAGTTGACCTGGTACGGTCCTGAGGACGCAACATGAGAACATGAAGATGCTATTATGGCAGAGTACCGCCATCGTTTTCAAGATTTTGGAAATCTTGTTGATGCTGTGTAAAGAGTTTCACTGAGGACGATGCAAATATAAGGGGAGGGGATTGTAATACCCTAAGACCAAACCCCTTTTGGATTTTAATTTTGTTTATAGGTTGGTGAGCCGAGTGGTTATAAGCTGAGAGACTTATGTGTTTATTAGGCTGGTGAGTCAAATGTCAAGGCCAATGATCCTGACTTTGTATATGTAAATATGCAGATCATTAATAAAATATAAACATTGTTGCGTGCAGACCGACCACGAAGAAAGAGTGATGGGGAACTAAGGTTCCACAAGGTGGGTAAGGGAAAGGGTGCTGAAAGGTTGGAAAGAGGGGCTAAGCTTAGGGGCTTAAGTCCTTGAGAATAATAATTTATTATTATTCCAAGGTTGTGTGAAAGACATGTTTTTTATCCTAAGTCCTCGGAGGGGCAACATGTGCGAAAGGGAACGCATACAGCTCCAGGAAGACAAGTGTCGACCTGGGTGCATGCAGTTAAAAATTGAAGCATTAGCTGTGTTGGGGGTTTGTTGGTCATTCTTCCCCATCCTTCGTCTGAAACCGTTAGACCTATGCCCTTCACGCATCTCTGGAATCAATAATTCGTGAGTCCAACTGCGTTGGAGTTCGCTTGCCATTCCCGATTCCTGTGAATTTCGTCTCGCCTATGCATTTTGACCTCGACATACCCATGCATACCTGAGGAATCAACCAACGGGAGGGAAAATCGACCTGTGTCATCCTTGAACCTAGCATATCCTCTCTTGTAGAGCCGAGTTCATACCTGGAACATTTGGGTCACTGCCTTATGTTTTCTTGAGTTTTTTTTATGAGTTACTATTGCAGTCACCTTACCTTGTTGGAATTGAGTCGAAAGTGGCTGAAGAAGCTAGTTGTCAGGCCCGTGGTAGAAGAGGCAGGTTGTCAGGTCTGTGAGCAACTCTCTCGAGGTGAGAGAGTTTGCTAGGAAGTGTTTTTCTCCCAGAGAGATTCCAACACCAGCTACGGAGCTCTGAGAATTCTTGATCCCGCTTATTACCGAAACCCTGAGAGGGAGGTGAAGCAGTCGATGGACTGTGTGACAGTGAAGGTGTATACTCCTAGGTGGAATGAGAGACCATGAGTAGTGTGTGTAAGAAGGTTGTTGGAGAGAATCATTCCGGTTGCACTGCATTTTTCCTGTAACCTCAGCGTAGTCTAGGATTCCCTTGAGCTTAGTCCGAGCTCGGGGGTGACCCACTACTGAGCGTGATGAACAACGTGGTCTACGGCTGGGAGGTTAGTGGAAGGTCTGCACGTAGTTGGTGGTGTTACTCCAGTTGAAAAGATAATTATTATTGATGTGCTTAATGAATGTTATCATGTATTCCATTGCGTATATAAACTGTTGTCTATTACATTTGAATCTGCAGTAACTTTGTGTTATATGTTTTATTTCGATTCAAATGCATGTTAGATATATCTATGTATGTATGTATTTCGGCGTGGTAACATTGCCCCGCCTGTTGGTGGCTAGGAATGTTACAAACGGAAACTTATAGAATCTCCTCAGATACAGAAGACTGTGCAATCTCCTCAGATCTCAAGTGTAGTGCAATTTTTCACTCCGCCCGCTAGCCAACCAAGTGTCCCTCGTGTTAGGAAGACTTATACTCCGAGCGATCTCCCTCACCAAGCTATGGAATGTGCAACGAATCTCGCTGGGCGCTCTTTCACTATACTGCGCAATACTCACTTCCCAAGCTCTGATACCATGAAAAATGTAAAGACCGCACAGACTGACCAAGAGACTTTGCAGAAATACAAGAGACTGTGCGGAAATACCAACAGACTGTGCAGACAAAAAGCAAGAAACTGCGAAAGACCAAAAAGATGAATGTGCAGAGTGCATTAATTAATGGAAAAATAGCTCCAACAAAACAAGAAAATCAAAAACCTGACAATATATCCTAACGAATGGTACAACTTGCCAGAACAACCTAGTATAGAGTCACACGCTATTGAGATTACAACTAACATATAACTATAATTACGTACATGTCTTACGGTATATAACTATAATTATGTACTGAAATCAATCCGAGGCAAAGATATCGAAAAATCTCTGTTGTGTGAGAGCTTCAGGCACACTATTTGGACTGCATCAAAACTATGTTACCATGTATCCACCCATTTGAAATAAGACTTTGGTTATCCACATTGACGTTTTCTTTTGTGTGTGGTTGCATGTATTAAATAAGCGCGAGCAATATGGTAACCTTGACAAAACTGTTATGAGCATGTGGGAATTTTGTGAACTCTTAAACGAGGTCGTAGATGAGAGTGACCCTGACCTTGATGAACCTCAAATAGAACATCTGCTACAAACATCAGAATTTATCCGTAAAGATTGACCAAATGAAGATTGGCTTCATTTGACTGGCGTAATCCATGGTATGAGTTACACCTTGTCTAGATCTAACCCTCTATATTGACATTAAATTGTACTTCAACAAATCATGATTGATTAGTTGAATAAGGTGTTGTTTAATTTTTTTATAAAAAATAATCAATAGATATAACAATTTTTGACATTTTGATTATACAAAAATAATCAGTCAAATATATAAATATATAACAATTTCTGACCAGATTTCGAAAGCTAAATAATAATCTGTTTTGATATATGTCATAGGATCGTACTTCTATCATACTTCTAGTCAAGTTGTGAATGGGCTGCAAATCAAATTGTGATTTGTTATATGTCATAGGATCATACTTCTAGTTAAGTTGTGAATGGGTTGCAAATCAAATTGTGATTGAGAAAAGTACATGCAGATCTGGGCAAGATACTACTCCATCCTAACTTTGGAGAGGAGCCTCAATGGACAGTTCTAGGTGGGAGCTCATTGAACATTACCTACTGTAAAATTAAATGGACCGTATACATTATTTACATATCTCGTTCATTTAGCTTAACGTTTGAGTCTTGCATGACAATTTTAGTTATAATTGGCAGATGTTGGATTCTTCTAGTTGACACTTATCCTGTGGGATGTTCTTTTAATGAATCCATAGTTCACTACGAGGTAATCAATCTAGCGTCTTTCCTCATTTTGAAACTTGGTATTTTGCTTAAACTCCGTTCTGTCACAACATATTCCATTGTAGAGTTCTTGTTACGTTGACACTAATAAAAGATATGTATTGTAGAGTTTTTGTTAAGTCGACACTTATTTAAAACTTTCAGATTAATTAATCTTTTAATAAAAAATATGTAATATATGGACGAGATTTAATAAAAGCAGAATATTTTTAAACGTGTACATCAAATTAAAAGCTAAGATTTAATGCCTTAACCAGCTTGCAGCTCAAAATTTATCGGTTAGTCATTACGATCTCTAATTAACAAATATTATTCATTAACCAACAGGATTGCCACCTATAAGTCACAATGTGCTATGGGTATAAGCTGCGATTGAATATGGAGCGTGGGCAGGATGGCGTTTTGGATGGCCAGCGGTGGAGTATGGCAAGTGGGAAGGATGGCGTTTTGGCTGCCCAGCTGTGGAGTGTAAAGCAGCTGCTTACCCACATAATCATTTTAATTAAATCAACCTTTAGGTTTGCGATGCTGTTGAGTTACACATGGAACTTGAATTTGCTTTGTATTCTTTCCGCTGTACAAGCATGGAACTTTTTGTTTTGTATTTTTTATTGACATGCATATTGGTAACAGGACCAGAGAGGCGGATCGAAATTACGGTTCTCGAAGACCTGTGAATAGGTTTCCTGTGCAGTTAGATCTTTTTCCATTAACCTCAATATTATCCGGTGACTTAGGTTCCTCGGATCTTCGTCCCTCAGCTGGTACTTTTCCATTGTAGATGACTTCACGCAAGATTAGTATATTGCTACCATGCTTAAATCCTTTAAAGCTAATAGTTATTCTGCAATACTAATTTAATTACTTAAACCGATTCAGTTTTATTTTTAATGGTTTTTAGATTGCCATGTGATTGGTTTTGATGGTTTTGGATCATAATGATGATAATCGTCATGTGCAGATGGTGGGGACATATCAACAGAAGAAGGAAAAGCTACCGTCCATCCAGTAGCGATGTCAAGGGGATTTGATGTTAACAAATTGACTGTGTCCTGTTATTACAAGGCAGTTGCGGGCGCCATTAATGTGTACTCGTCATCTAACTGATGCATGCCCTTTGTTTACCTTGCATGCTTTTAATATTTTTAATCCCAGTATGAAACCCTAAAATTTAGTCATGGCATGCTTCTAATGCTTTTAATGGCACGCTGAAACCCTAAAATTTAGTTATTAGACACTATTACCTTTAATACTTTTAATCCTGTCTAATTGCTACAATCTATATTTGGAGCATTCCAAGAGGAGCGTTTCAATTGTTTTTATTGTTGTGATAATCACTAAATAGTGTTTTATTGAAAAAAAAAGCCTTTCAATTGTTGGGTTAATAAATAAATCTTGTCTAATTGGGAAAAGGAAAAAATAATGCATGTTTAAGTTTTTTATTATATATATATATATATAAATATGAATGAATGAATGAATGAATGAGAAAAAAAGATTAAGGTCAATTTTTTTATATTGTTTTTCTTTTTGTCTGTGCCAATTTTTAAGTTTTTTAAATTGAGTAATTTCTTCAATTATAAGTTATTGATGTGGATGTGCTAGTAATATATTCAATTAAAATCTTTTATATAATGTGGTGTACGGTATTTCAAGGAGAATCCATATTTGGTAGCACAGTCCCTGCCAAGGAGGTCACAAAGCAAATTGTGGAAATGTTGTGCAAAATGTATATCATGGAAGATAGGGCAAAAGTAAATGATTGTCGGTAGGCACAACAACATCTAATTTTTGAACGTATATAGCAAACCTAATTTTTTTGAAAGTATATAACAAAGTAAAAACTTTGTTGACAGTGCAAGATTAAATTTGGAAATTTAAATGCATTTTCCATATGGACTCGTGAAAGATAAAAATATATGATGACATAAAATTAATAGGAGATAAGTAATATAAAAATTTAAATGCATTTGTGAACATGGGGTATATGTAAATGACGCTTGCATTGTTGAACGCCATTTATTTTGAAATATATAAAAAAAGAAAAGTGTGTAACATATAAAAGAGTTTGCCATATAGATTGTTGAAGGATAAGAATAAAAATCTAACATATTAAAAAACAAATGCATTTGTTATACAAAATTCGGAAAGATAAAAATAGAGTCTGTAACATATAAAAATTTAAATGCATTTTTTATTTCAAGTATGTCAAAAAATGAAAGTTTGTTACATGCAAATTTTGAAATATACCAAAAAATTAAAGTCTGTTACATATAAACCATAGTTTCAATGCGTTTGTCATGTAAATTGGGATTGGGGCTCCTGTGGACCTTTAGAGAAATATGTACAAGAAACATGATTGTGGAAAGAAGATAGAGTGCAATAACTGCAAAATAAAATAAATGGAAAGGTATAAGTGTTTGCCTATACATTTGTATTTAAGAAAGTGGAATAACCGGGTTGAGAAACAAAGAAGATGTGATGACTAAACTTACAGTGAGGGTACATATGAGTGCTTTGGTTATTTGCTTGCGGCTGTCATTTCATTAATGTTGGAGACAACTACGGTTTCAAGGATGTTCTCCACGACTGTTGAAATGTCGAGAACTGTCTGTTGTCTTTCGTTGGTGGCCTGTTTCAATTGCCTTTCGACCCATTCTTCAATGTAACTTCTCATTGGGGTGATTTTGATCTCATTACGGATTTTGATGTTGAAAACATTTTTTTCTAATTCCTGGAAGTTGATAGAAAGATTAGAGAGAACCTCATGAATTTCCTCATTCTGTACTGCGTATTTGACTAGCTAGTCATGGACGTGAGCTTGATCAAATTGAAGGATGTTGTAAAACTTTTCCAAAGACAAGGTATTCAACATAGCAACCTGTTTATCGAACTCTTTCCTGGTTAAGGGCAAGGAGTTTGCGATTAAGAGGGGGTCTTGGAAGTCATTGGTTTTCCTTGCTAAGTGTATATTTGACAGCTTTGTGAATCTTCGCTATGGTTTGTTCACATGAATGAACAATGAGACACATGTTCTTTACTTTTTGTTTCCAACATGCATTCAATTGGCCAATCCAGTTTTTGGATGGAAGATCTTCTTCTCTTCTTTTTGTTTCTGTCATATTGTTGACAATCTTGCCAAAAGGCATGACCGTTTTTAAAAATAATTTTTCTTCATCTTTTAATTTGTCTTGCAAAATCTTGAGCAAGTTATGTGTCCTGGTTCCAAGGGAAGCGATGGTTTGTGATCTTTTCCACGCCTCGGTAACCAGTTCCATTATTTTTTTGATATTGTTCTCCACATATCCTTTATAGGATGCGAGCAGGGTGGAGGATGCTCTTACATTGGGTGAATGGGTGCCAGGCATGGCTATTGCCAAATGATCGACAAGCAATGGCATAGTAATGAAAGCATCTTCCAATTCTTTGACTCGGTCCTTCAGTTTGGTATTCTAGGTCTCGATGCATACAATGGAATCATGAAGTGCTTCTCCGATCGCGGTGTGAAGTTGAAAGATTTGGGACGACGACATGTTGGCAACGTCAACCTCTGAACGAGATTTTCCTTTGATATTTTAAACATTTTTTTTCTCAAATATAAATCTTTTATTCCGGCTATCAAAAACAACGCTCTGGAACACAAAGGATTCATCTTCGTCAAAATTTTGGGTAACGGATATGTCCATTGGATGGCTATGGTGGATGTCATCATGGGGATGATCAAGGAAGGGGAACATGGCATCCAGATCAGTGTCAACTTCCATGTTCTGACTCTGAATTTCCAGCTCTTCTACTCGACCCACATTTTTTTTCTCTTCTTCTCTACTAGAAGCTTGTGAGAACTATCAATTTTAGAGTGAGGAGGGTCATTATCTCCTCCTCTGTTTGAAGAAATCTCGGTTTATTTGTTGCTGTGATGGGCCGTTGGAGCGATGCTCCGGGATGTCGTACTTTTTGGAGTGTTATTTGTGGATTGAACACTCTTGTCACTAGGGCCTTTCCCCTGTTGCGTGTAGAATTTAGTGCAGCTTTGCACTGTCTCTACGTCGTTGGTATCAGAGGCAGGATCATCACTGTCTCTATTTTTGGGCAGGTGTTTATTTACAAAACAATCAGCGAGGTCAAGTGATTGTAAATGTTGTCTAAAAATATCATAGGGGTCGAATCCTCTTATGTTTTCAGATTATCTGAGGTTGGAGATGCTAATTTTTTTGACGTTTTTCAAGACGAACTCCCCTATTTTCCAAGGCAGAGGAATGAATTGTTTTTTTTTTCTTCCTTTGGAACATATGGAACCAAAAGCTATATTGATGTGCTACTTTTGCAATAAAAATTATGTCTGTAACGTGAAATGGAAGGAGAGAAGGTTGTTCCGTGGAGCCAAAAATTCTTATGACAATGTAATTATCCAAATGCTGGAGTGTCCCCTTATTGTCCAAAAAACTAGTTGCCTGTTCAGATATGCGGGGAATATTTTCTCCTAACAACAAAACTTTGAAAACAGACAGGAAGCCACTAAAAACCTCATAAAAATAGTGGGAATCATTGTGCTTCCACAAGGCCTGGTACCAAAACGTTACTGGGTGGAATTCGCAGTTGAACTTTTTGGACAGAGACAGTTGCGGAAATTGAAAGGAATGTGCTATTGGAAAAACTAAATAGGATGACATATAAAATTTCTTTCCCCTTTTGTAGCTTGACAATTGGGAAGAGATTTCATAGGAAATTAACCTGCCCCAATCAAACAGGGATTGTTCATTGACTGTGAAATACAAAATATAAAGAGCCATGCAGGAAACAGTACCCGTGGACTCCTGTCTCGTTATTCTTGTAAACAACTAGGCAATTTCCTGAAATGGATTTCTAAATGAACTAACGTGCATACTTGTAATATCTTGAGGGACTAGATTTTTCCTTTCCTAAAAAAGGGGCAAGAGGTCCAATCTGTTATTATGCTTTTCTAGGAATTGTTTGCAATCTTCTCCTTTGAATATCCATGTTGTCTCGGGCAATTTTAGCATCTGGCAGAAGACCCGAGGTGACAAAGAAACAAAAGAGTCGTCGTGCAGCGGAATAATTTTTTTCTCTGCAATAAATTTATCGACGCACCAAGAGACCAGGTCCTTACAGTCAAAAACCTCAGGGACACAGCCTGCATGAGCAATCCTGGAGGTCCAAATTACTTGGTTTTCTGCAGTAGGGGTTGAGTAATAAGAAAATGCCCTGGACTAGTGGAATTTTTGGTCCTCACGCCTGGAGGTGTTCGTTGTATCTCCACATAACTAGTGTCGTGCTGATGCCATAGGTTTATGAGAAGGTTTCTTTGCTGCAGATGATGGTTTAAATGAATTGTTAGAGCGAATAATGTGACTTTTTGCTAAATCTTGGTTAAATGATTGTGAATGGAAAAGCTCTTCGAGCCTTTCGATGATTAATGACAACCTGTATTGGTGGTGCATGATGAACTGTTAGCGGTAAAAATTATTTATTGCATATTTAGAAATGCGAATGTGGCGGGTACAAAGAAGAGCAATTAAGGAATGGAGGTTTCATGAACGTATGAAGGGCACACCGTGTGAACGGAATTTCATGATTTTGAAATGAACACTCACAAGGGATAATATAATCTGCCCGAAAATTTTGGTTTAATGTGCATGAATACGATATGTCCTCGATCCTTTCGCCCATCAAAGAAAATATATACGGTTTCTACATGATGAATTGTTAGAATTAAATGCCAGTAATTCCATATTTAGAAACACGATATGTATATATTTATATATATAACTTTTTATTTTCTTTTATTATAGACAAGTGAGAAGGTGATGGAGAGCGCAAGCTCTGAAAAGCGGTCGAACGAGATTCAAAAAAGGGTTACGGGGATAATTAGGGCAACCAAGTGTTGCACGATGAAATTTCATGTTTCAAAATTTTTGAGTGCAAAATGTGTAAAACGGAAGAGATCATGATGGGGCATTTGAGTGGTCGGTTTGTATATTTGCGGAATTCCGCCAAAGTGGCTAAATATGGAACAAGGAAATTGCTAATTTCATACGTGGAAATAAGATATTATATATAATTGCCAACTGCTAATTGAAAAGGGGTGCAGATACAGGAAACAATGACTATGAACTGAATATTTCTTCAACCCGCCAAACCGACGATTTGCCAAAGAAATTCGAACAAATGGCGAAGTATGGAAAGCGGACAGACGTGCTTCAAAATGGGGTGACAATAGTTCCACTCAATATGCGAGGAACCGATGGTTAAATTGTATTTCTCGAAAGTTTTCAGTGCAAAAATGTGCAGCATAGAAAAGGGCATGATAGGTGGATCGTAATATGGAAAAGCGTATGATCTAAGAATGGTTTCAATTTTGAATATCTGCAAATTTGTATATGCCGGAGCTCCAAATGCTGTTTGGAGGTCATGGAAAAGTAGAATTGCAATGTTGACCCGACCAGTGTGCAAGTCCTCTTGTCAATTTGTATATGGCAGAACTCTGGGTGCCAGTTGTGGGACAAGGAACAGTAGACGATCAATTTAAAGAAAGGGGAAGTGGTCGTTGGAAACACAAACACATGAATCCGCGAAGCTGTGGAGCAACACATTTTTGGGAAAAAAACGATTAAGTAACCAGGAAGAGAAACTAGAGGGAATAAAAGAGTGGGAAAATAGAGAGGCAGAAGGCAGTTTTCGTAAGCGCGAATTGGTTTCAAAGAAGCTCCATCGTTGCAAAACCATGATCTACTAATTGTCGGCAAATGCATTGTTGAATATTACATTTTATTGCAATGTATGCCTGCAGCTATGTTCTTAATACATTATTCCATGACTGTAACATATCAACTTAACCACTAAATTTCCTTTTCTACTAATTGTCATCAAATCCTTTGTGGAAGATTAGATTTTATTGGAATGTGTGCATGTAACTATGTTCTTGATACATTCTACCATCAGTGAAACATATTAACTCAAGTATTAAACTTATTTCATTATGGGTTGTTAGCATTAAAACTTAATAATTGCATGTCTAGAAACAAGAATAACGATTTTCCTGCAACATTGTACATTGGTATTAGTAAACACAAGATCAAAGAAGTATGAGAGCACCGAACCATGCCAATTAGAACATCCATGAAACCCATAAAAGAGGAAGCAACGAAGAGTGCAAGGCAATTTTTTTTTAATAGAAAATCCATTTAAAATAAAAAATAAGAAAAAAAATGAGTATTGTACATCTATGCTTAGAAATTGGACCCGGTTCTTCGGGCCAAAACATTGAAGTATCTGCAAAAAAAACATGCATGGGTTCTGCAGTATGCAAGATCCTTGGAGTTTTCTCGTCGATGAATCATCCTCTGCTGAAATTGATATTTTTCATAAGCTTTTTCTCAGAAAGAAGACGAAAATGGTTGCAGGGCAAGTGGAATAGCCCTTGGTTGAAATCGCCTTTGCATATTCCAAAAAAATTCAGTAGCACAACTTGCACATGCAATTGTAGAGGCCCAAATTAGTCCATTATGGGCAGAAGGAGATGACTAGTATGAAAATGCGTGGCAAGAGTGATAGTTTTGGACCTGATGCCCAAAAATGTTAAACGATATTTTTTTGGCTTGAAATATATCTTTGGGAGAATCAACATATCATTGCTTTACACTGAAACTCTTCCGCCCAGAATGGACTAATTTGGAACTATGGAATTCCTACTTTCGCGGTGCAAAGTGGTTGTTGCATTCACCTTCAGTTTCTTTTCCAAAACTCCTTTTGGTGTTGTCATGACTGCGATCACCAAGCTGGGAAGGCCTATTTTTTATGGTTGATTTCAATTTGGGCGCAGGAGTGGGAAGATTCCCTGCATTGCTATCATCCATTGTCATATCATCGTCCATCAGATCATCTTCGTTCGACTCAGAATTCATGGAATCAACTTCTGCGATAGCAATGACTGCAATTGGGTAGTTTCTTTGACCATCCAAGGTTGCAATGGAATTTTTTGGCTTTATATATATCTCTCGATGTACCAAGGGACCATCTCATTTTTTTCTCCTGGGTGGAGGGAGATGAATAGTAAGAATATGCCCTAGAATAGTGGAACCTTTGGCCATTATGCGCCAATGTGTTTACTATGTGTGGAGAGAACTGCGTCCAGTGGTTATTTAGAATTTTCATTTGATTGAGATGATGTTTGAAATGAAAATCGGGGAGGGATAATATAAGCCTCCACAAATTATGGTTTAATGTGTATCAATGGAATATCTCCTCGAGCCTTTCGCTGATCAATGACAATTTCCAGGGTTCGTGCGGAATGAGATGTGACCATCACACCTCACTAATTGCACAATTAGAAAAAAGTGTGAACGTGGCAGTGACGGGGAAAAGAGATTAAGAATAAAAATTTTCTTAAAAGCACCAACCCGTCAACACACAAAAAAAAAGATTGTGTGGCCTTTGAAATGAATACCTGGAAAGGATAACATGCTTGTGGGCAAATCTTAGTTTAATTCGTACTAATGACAAATCTTCTCCAGACTTCTAGACATTAATGACAGTTTTAACAGTTGCTGCAGGATGGCAACTAGCATTAAAGCTTAATTATTGCATATCTGGAAACAAGTAAGAAAGCAACAACAATGGAGAAACTGATTCCAAGAAATACCAAAGTATGAAAAGCGGTCGGGCGAAGATATACAAGGGGCACGTGAAGGGCCAATGGTTCTCGGCCTAGCGGGGTGAAAATTGAGCCTCTATTGTTCCTTGTCCTACAAATAGCACCTACACTTCCACGATATACAAATTGATAGGAGGAATTGCGGGTTGGTTGGTTCAACATTGCATTTTTTTTGTCCTTAGCGATTCCGTATTAATTCCATAATTAGCCACTCTTTTGGATCGGGGGTTCTCAGGCTGGCAAGCAAAAAACTGGGCATCTATTATTCGGTGCTCTACAAATAGCACTGACAATTCCATGATATACAAATTCAGAACCTGACCTGTGCTAACTTATTACTGTTAAATATTGATATTGCAGAATTTCATTATATGAGAATTTTTTCCCAATCTGGTCGGCCGAGTGATATAAAAGTATTTCCACAAACGAGCGATATAAAAAAGAGTCATTCCATAATTAGGCACTTTTTTTATCGCAGGTTGGCAATTTACCTGGCTGAAAAAAGAGTCTCTATTCTTCTGTGTCCTACAAATAGCACCCAGATTTCCACGATATACAAATTGAAAGGAGGACCTACGGGCTTCTAGGCTGAACATTACATTTGATCACGGGTTTGCGGCCTCGCGGGGATGAAAATTAAGTATCTATTGTTCCATGTCCTACAAATAGCACCTATAGTTTCGCGATATACAAATTCACAGACGGACTTGTGGACAGTTTCTATATAAAGTATGGAATGAGATTTTATACAGCATATGCGGATCCCTCATTCCATACTTAGGCAGTTTTTGGATCGTGGGCTCACGGTCTGGCAGGCCAAAAAGAGATTCTCTATTATTCCATCTCGTACAAATAGCACCTATACTTCCACGATATACAAATTGATACTGTTCTAGAACATATACGAATCCCTCATTCCATACTTGGACACTTTTTGGATCGTGGGTTCATGACCTGGCGGGCTGAAAATTAAGTATCTATTGTTTCGTGTCGTACAAATACCACCTAGACTTTCGTGTCCTACACATAGCACCTAGACTTCCGCGATATACAAATTCACATGCATACTTGTGGACATAGTCTATATAAAGTATGGAATGAGATTTTATACAGCATATGTGAATCCCTCATTCCATACTTAGGCATTTTTTGGATCCCGAGCTCATGGCCTGGCAGGTCGAAAATATAGTCTTTATTTTTTCGTCTCCTACAAATAGCACCCAAACTTTTGTGATATACAAATTGATAGTGTTTTAGAACATATGGAGATCCCTCATTCCATACTAGAGCACTTTTTGGATCGCGGGTTCAGGATCTGGTGGGTTGAAAATTAAGTATCTATTGTTCTGTGTCCTACAAATAGCACCTAGACTTCCGAGATATACAAATTGACACGTGGACTTTGGACATAGTCTCTATATAAAGTACGAAATGATATTTTATACAACATATGCGGTTCCCTCATTCCATACTTAGGCAATTTTTGGATTGCGAGTTTGTAGGTTGGTGCACCGAAAATAGAGTCTCTATTGTTTTGTCTCCTACAAATAGCACCGAGACTTCCGCAATATACAAATTGATAGGTGGACTCGGGCTGGTTAGCTGAACATTGCACTTTTATCGTCCTGTAGTGAATCCATATGAATTTAAAACTTAGCATTTTTTTTTTATCGGAGGCTCTGCGGCTGGCGAAATGGAAATTGGGTGTCTATTCTTCCGCGCTTTACAAACACATTTTTCTAGAACATATGCGGATCCCTCATTCCATACTTCGACACTTTTTGGATCATGGGTTTGCGACCTAGCAAGCTGAAAATTAAGTATCTACTATTCCATGTCCCACAAGTAGCACCTAGACTTCCGCGATATACAAATTGATACGCAGACTTGTGGACATAGTCTCTAAATAAAGTATGGAATGAGATTTTATACAGCATATGCGGAGATCCTGTATGAATTTCATATTTAGCGATTTTTTTTTATCGGGAGCTTTGGGGCTGGCAGGCTAAAAATTGGGCCTCTATTGTTCTGTGTTGTACAAAAACATTGTTCTAGAACATATGCGGATACCTCATTCCATACTTGGGCACTTTTTGGATAATGGGTTCACGACCTGGTAGGCTGAAAATTAAGTATCTATTGTTTTGTGTCCTACAAATAGCACCTAGACTTCCACGATATACAAGTTGACACGCGGACTTGTGGACATTGTCTCTATATAAACTATGGAATGAGATTTTATACAGCATATGCAGATCCCTCATTCCATACCTACATTGTTTTTGGTTCTCGGCTTGGCGGGCCAAAAATAGAGTCTCTATTGTTCTGTCTCCTACAAATAGCACCCAAACTTCCACGATATACAAGTGGACAGGTGGACTCGGGCTGGTTGGATGAACATTGCAGTTTTGTTATCCCGTAGCGATCCCGTATGAATTTCATATCTAGTGATTTTTTTTTATCGGGTTTGTGGGGCTCCCAGGATGAAAATTGGGCCTCTATTGTTCAGTGCTATACAAATACCAGGCACATCTCCGTGATTTACAAATTGACAAATGGACCTGTGGGCTGCGTGGCTCAACAATGTAGTTTTCATTGTTCCTTGTCCTCCGAATAGCCCTCGGAGTTCCGCGATATACAAATTGATAGATGGACTTGAGGGTTAGCGAGTTCAATTTCCATTGTTTGAAGATACTAATCCCTATCAACTATCTAACATATCTAAAAACATGATTTTCAATACTAAATTATTAATAATAATTTTTTCTATTACAGAATTTAATTAATTGACAAAGTTTGTACAATTTGGTCGGGCGACTGATATAAAAGTTTTTCGACAAACGAGAAATACATAGTAAACATGTACTTTTAGAAAGTATGGGCAAGAGATTTTATAGAGCATATGCGGATCCCTCGTTCCATACTTGGGCACTTTTTGGATACCGGGTTCTCAGCCTGGCAGGCTGAAATTTGAACCTCTTTTGTTCGGTGTCTTGCAAATATCACCCAGACTTCCGCGATATACAAATCGACAGGTGGACTTGCAGATTCCACATCTCGCGGGTTCAAGATTGCAATTGTTTAGCAATGCTCATCCTATCTAACTTCAGCTAAAAACATTATTTTTAGATACTAAAATATTAATATTAACTATTGTTATTGTACAAGTGAATTGCCTTAAATTATTAAAGGATGTTAAATCGCTTATTTTTTTAAAAATGAAGGAAACAAAAGATTTTTTTTGTAAAATTATATCACCGCAAGCATAACAAGGACCAATTTGAAGTTTAAGGCCATCTTGTTCATATGATAGCACAATTTCACTCCGCACAATATATATTCATTGATTTCAAATTATTCCAGGATATTAATTTTACCAAGTTCATCGAATAATAAAAAATTGCGAAAACAATGATCAATTTGAATTTTAAGAGCCTCTTGTTGGTATGATAGGACAATTTCACTTCACACACTATATATTCATTGATTTCAAATTATTTCACAACAATAATTTGACCGAGTTCATCGATCAAGGGAATTTGTCAAAACAAGTCACATAGTACATTTACGTCATAGCACCATAGAAATTATCAGGTGGATCTGCATGCTAGCTGGCCAAAAAAATTAAATTATATTGTTCTGTGTCCTCCAAAGAAGAGCTGGAGTTCCATGGTATACAAATTGATAGACAAACCAGATAATGAAGAACCAACCATACTTTAAACAACCCAGAAGAAATTTCCCAGAAGGTTCCATTGAGCAGAACCCATCGACCTTTGCACCAAACAATTTGATATACAAAGAAAATACGTCGGCGCATTCCTTTTCTCTTGAAACGAACATTCATCTGGATGTTTAGCAAATATTATAGAGAGACATGAGGTATTTTTCGTTTTCTCCCAAAGTTTGATTTAATTTATTTTTTTGCCCTTTTTCAGTCGATATGCAAAATTGCATTGTCCTCATTTAAGGTGAATTTGCTCTGTATCTGAAGGTTTCGTATCATATAGACACTACTTTATTTTTTCTATAGATACATTTCATACGACAACTCTGCCAATTCAGGAAGCACATTTTGTAACAGAGGTTGCCTAACCGAACATTGCACAGTTGTGTTGCCCATGGTTTGGATAACACCATTGATGCAATGCCCATAAATATATGGAAAATTTTCACTGCATCGCAGTCAATCAATCGTATCATCACTTATCAAAGCGGAGGCAGAAGAAACAGAATGACATTTTTCACATACAGGCTCAAAGGGGGTCGAGTACACATTGGCTGCAACTAAAAGACCTTCAACCTGGCAATGTGAGCAAATGGATTAATACATTGAACAATATAATACACAAATGCACCCCCCTCCCCTTTAAAACAAAAAAGAAAATGTAAACAGGTGCATAAATTTGTTGAAGGCTATTTCTATAAGAAAAGTGAGGATGATTTTGTGGATGTATACGCACAACAATTG
>SNQJ01S0053953.1:113740-146963 GCA_010110895.2 Picea sitchensis
CAAATGTATGAA
The DNA here is from genome assembly GCA_010110895.2 of Picea sitchensis. Lineage (NCBI taxonomy): Eukaryota > Viridiplantae > Streptophyta > Pinopsida > Pinales > Pinaceae > Picea > Picea sitchensis. Next base: position 113,753 of record SNQJ01S0053953.1, read on the forward strand.
AATATGAAAGAAAATGATATTTTTTTATAAAATTTAGACATTTTTTGTTCAATTATGTCCATAAAAATGCTTTATTTGACATGTTATTTTAAGGAATATGTACCAAAATGTATAGGTTTTTTATGATATATTGCTATAAAATGTGTATTTTTTTTATAAGTATTTAAAATTAGTGTTATTTAACTACAATGTTTATTTATTTATTGAAGTAAAGGTAAACAATGTGTTAAAAATGATGTTTTTCACTATATTTAAAATGTATGGAACAATAAATTAATTAAGGAGAAAAAATTCTATGAAAAATCATAAGTTCGAAAAAGTAAATGGTAAAAAACATTTTTAAGATTGAAAGAAGCATGAAAAAAAGACTAAAAACATACTTGAATAAAAACAAAATATACATATATTTAGAAAAATTTGAAAATAGATGAAAAATGAGCATTTAAAAAAATAATGTGGAAACATTGGGGATCGAAAAATTGAAAATATCAAAAATCATCTATAAACGGAGAGGGGGTGCTACCAGTAGCACCATTTTTAAAAACGAGGTAAACAATTGGACCCCCCAAAAAATGAGAACTCTCGAGAGTTCTCATTAAGTTGGTAACTATGTTATATGCTCCCACCCGGTTTGTATATTTAATTTACCGGCACACTTGGTATACCTTTTAGATGATTGTACCACAAAACCCTCTGTTGTTGCACAAAAGAATTCATCTCCTTGTCCAAGCAACCTGTTTTTTCCAAGGCAGGAATGTCGAAGATGCAATCGAGACGAAGGCAAGTTAGTATGAAAACAAACATCTAAAAGAAAACGTAAAAGAAAAAGGTCTATTTACCCACCAAAGAGTCCTTCGTCATGTCCAACGATTATGTTTCTTTAAATATAACAATGCAGCGCAAACACAATGGACATAAACTAGCTTAGTATGCATGAAGGAACGTATGTAACCAAGATAAATTACCATGTAGGAAGGCACACAACTTGTTTAACACATATACAAACCATAAATGAAATACAAAACAACGCAATATTAAACAATAGTACAAGCATGCACCTTTCTATATCCTCTTCAGCCGATGCAGTCAAGACTCCCTCCTTTTCTCCAGATACTCTATTTGTTTCAATGTGGGAACCCATAAAATTCAATGAACATCAATGGAAACTAGTATTCACTGGAGAACAAGCAATATGTAGATACAACAAAACTGACTCAATGAACAGTTTACAAAGGAAGAAACATGAACCTTTTCACTTCTCTATCCATGGCTGTAAACATCTAGCTTTTTTTTGCTTGGCCAAAATATATTACAAGGAAGAAAATATCACGCAATTGCATGGCCGCAGCTAAACGATTTCTGGTTTTCCTTGGCAATTCATCTAGATATGCCCTTTAACCATGTTCTTTATCCTCTACACAGACTGTTATGCCCATGATACAAGTTCTCAATTTTCTGTGGCAAACTACCCAAACATGCTTTCAGACATGAAAATATAATATTGAAGAATCTTTGTTGCACATATCATATCTCAAGCACAACACAAATTGTATCGTGCGCACACCATCTATGTAGAGGAGAAAGAACATGTCATGCCATATCCGCACATCTGACGATACATGGTATATAAATGTAGGCTTCCTACATATGCTTTATTCCAACAAAAAAATAGCGGATATTGTAACTTCACATGTAATCCTCCAACAATTTTGTATGCAACTATTTTCTTTCATGGCAGGACTCGAGCACCAGGAAAATCTCATAGAATTACAGATAACGGCATCTGCAAGAATGGAAAATAACACAACTGCAGATTGACTGGTGGGTTCAGGGGATGAACAATGTAAAGCGCCCCCAAAAAACAATAGCAATCCAAAAAAAATAGAAAAAAGAAAAGCTCCAACCACCGTCGTTGCACCCCAACTCTGCAAGGCCGAGTTAAAGAAAAGAAACCAACAAGGACCAAACTAGCGAGAAAGCATGAAGAGGCCGAACTACACCCCGAGGGCCCCAAAGCGCAAACCCCAGGGAAACAAACAGAACCAACAACCCAGGAACCAACGAACCAACAAAATCGACCGACCTAGTGAACAACATATGTATCTCCAACGATTACAAAACTATAGCCGAAGCAAAAAAGGAACCGGAAACATACAAGGAACATGCGACTACAAATAAGAAAACATTCTTACTTGCAAACTCCAAACACTAAACAACAAACAAGGAATAAAAAATGAAACTATGGCATCAAAACTTACTCCAAAATGATGAAATGCAAAAGCGTAGGTAGAATCGCGAGCAAAACAACAAAAAACAGAAGCTGAGAAACCAACGAAGAATAATGACTCACTGAACCAGTAAACAATGTATCTAGCTTCAACGATTACGAGGATGAAACATACAATGGCATCACCCGACAAACTAGCAAAGAAGAAGCAGTCACCGAACCATTAAACAATGTATGTAGCTTCAAAGGTAGAACAAGGATGAAACATCAATGGCTATTGAACTGGCATGTACTTCGAGAACCGTAATTACAAAAACATTTAAGACTCTCAGGCTCTCTAAGGACCTCACGGTATGCAAACATTCAAGTTGTCAGGGGTGTTGGAGGACGTCACGTCATGTAAACATTTACGTTGTCAGGCCTATTGAGGCATCTCAGAATAAGTGTCAATAAATTTCAAGAAATATACAAAGCTTGGATATGAAAACATTTCAATCTGCTTAGTACATATCAAAACTGACGGATATATTCGGATAGCAAAAAATGTTAATACAAACATTCGAACTAATGGTAGCATTAATCGACCTTCAAGCAATATACAGGAAAAATATATGATTAAAACATACTGTCTACGAGAAAATGTTTGGATATGTTGCCATACACTACATTGGGAATAGTGAAGCCGACAATAAGACCTCCAATCTCTTAGCCAATCAGATCAGTACATATATGCTACTTTTTAATATATAAAAATATATGCTTTTAATTCCATAGCTGCAACAATAGGTATTGTGCAAATATTTCCAGTCAAAAGACAAACTAATATGTAGTCAACGCTTTATCGATATTTCCTCTATGCCTACGGGAGGGACTAATAAGAGCTGTAGTCTAAAAAATGTGGACTAGAGAACATTATTCTGTCATGGGGGCACGACGAGTATATGTACCCGGTAATATACTTTCAAAAATTAAGCTAACATATCATTTCTTTCGATCTCTATATGTATTGTTTAGTAGTTTTATTGATGGAGACCTAATGACAGGTGTGATGGATGGAACAGGGGGTTAAAAGGAATAAGACAATATTACCTCTGGTGGCTCTCTTCATCATAAGATTTCACTCTTTCTACTATAAGCAAAATGAAATCGCATTTTCTTTGTTAAACCAGAAAAAGTTGATTAGACTTGACTCAGAAGGTATGGAATCGATGATGTGTATATCGCAGCTCTGCATCGTGCTGGTGTGTACACGCACTTGATGAATGATGAAGACAAGGAGATGCTGAAGTGGGTTTAAATATTCAAGTAAGTACGAAGACACTGAGCATTGGTTCATTCTCATTCTTTACATATAATTGTTATCATCTGGAGTGTTTTTCTGATAACTATTCATTTCATGTGAACAGTAAATATGATACATCAAGAGTAAGGTGAAAGTTGACGTGGAGGAAGTGAAGCTATATTATTAATCACTCATTAATAAGGTTGGTCTTGGTATTCATTCATTTTTGCCCTTTCATACGATATGAATTCATTAGAAGCTGCACAAACTATATAAATTGAGTTGATTTGTCTGGAAAGATTGATTCTAAATTGACTCCCTTGTTGTTTTGTGCAGTACTTCCCTCCCAAACTCAGATGGTGATTACCTCATGACTAATGGGTAGTATTGGAATGGGGAGGGGTTGAGGGTCCATTTAAAATTGGGTTGGTCCCGGCCTGGGCTAAACCAGTTTGAAAAAAAATGGGTTGAATGGGAATATATCTCCTTTTTATTATTGTGTATTAAGTGAACTGGCAATTTGCTACATCACTAAGTGTGTAAATCCAAATTAACAGAACTTCCTAAGTCTTGGATGATGTAAAGGAACTAATTTGATGTGCCACATGTCACGCAATGGTGTTCAATTGTGTGATGCCAAGATGGAAAATAAGTTTTTAGAAAATCTAAGTTTCTAGATTCTTCTAGAAGATCTAGATTATAGGACTTCTTGTATTCCTTTTATTTTCATTTAAAAATAGATAATATTTTTGTTTACCTGATTTTGTCTTGACAATGATATAAAAATTCAAATGTTTATGAAATAAAATATTTTAATTAAAAATTTGATGTTATTTTCATTTAAAAATATATAATATTTTTATTTACCTATTTTGTCTTGACAATGGCATAAAAATTCAAATGTTTATGAAATCAATTATTTTAATTATAAAATTTTACTTTTCCGAAATGAGAAAATTAAGCGTTTTATGTTGTATCATCATATCATTAAATTAAGCGTTTTATGTTGTATCATCATATCATTTTATCACTTTCGTGTAAGAATTTTGAAAATCTCACAGAACACAAAATAAAAAATTTGATTAGTGATGCGATTTGATTTTTGGACTTCATTTTTATATGTTATCATATATGGGATTCTTCTTTTAAGAAATGGTTTAAAAACTAATATTTTAGATTTTCAAAACTTATCGATTGAGTAAGTATGGAGAATGAAAGATTTTGTAAAAAAACCTCATTCGATAATATTTATCATGTTAACCATAGTGAATGTACTCTAGTTCTTATGAATGAAGAATGTTTGACAAATATAAATGTTTATTGAAAGAGATTGTGGATATATTCTCAATAAGAGACTTTATGAAGAAGTTTCAAAATGAAGTTTAAAAGTACATCAATCTTTTTTATAATGGTAAGTGGCAAGCCGCGCCTCTGAAACAATTTTGTTAGCTTTTCCTTTTCTTATGGGAACAATATTATTGATACTTGATTAAGGGAAGAATTGCAATTTTATTTTCACAAGAGGAGACGAGTTGTCATTATTTTTCTATATTTTATATAGACATGCATTCACTCTTGATTGTATGAAAATCAATAAGGTTAGTGTTTATGTGATCAAAGACTACTCTTTTTGGTGTTTATGTGATTAAATATTTTTTTTTTGGTGTTTATGTGATCAAATATTATCATTTTAATACGAGTGATGAGTATATTTGATTGTATGGCAAGTAATAAGGTTAGTGTTTATGTGATCAAATATTACTATTTTTGGTGTTTATGTGATCAAATATTATCATTTTTATATGAGTGATGAGTGTACATTTGAAACACATTTTGTTAGCATTGTTTTTATGTAATTTAACAATCATTCAATGTAAATAGGTTTCAAGTCAATCAACATTGCATATGGTCATATAGTTGTTCTAGTCAATTTAAATCCTTGCAAATTTAAATCCTTGCAATTATTCTATTGGTTGTGTTGCCTTCACAACAAAACAATATTCAACATATTTAGAATCTCTTTTAAATTGAACATGAAAAGGGAGAGCAAGATCGTATTGGGGCATGTCTAAAATAAACAATCTTAAGGTTTCATATGAGCTAGGTCTCGGGTGAAAATCAAATTTACAAATTTATATTATTTACAAATTTATATTGAAGTTTTTGTTAATAAATTATTTTTATTATAGAATTTTAGGGGATAAATATCACTCATGGACCAATTTCCCATGTTTTTTCCAAAAATAATTAACTAATGGGGGGATTATAGTTACGAGAAAAAATAATTTGAGATAAAGGAATATTACTAGGTGCAGAATTAGTGGTACCTCTAATCAACTTGAGTGAAGATGAGCAACCACCTCCTATCTATGTATGATCGGTATTACAGGTCCAACAGTTCCCGCTCTCCATCATGCATATTCCTTCTTGAAAATGATGACACATGCATCATCGAAACATCATCGCTATAAATGTCTCAACCACGAGTATAAATAGAGAAGCAACACAACTTTACCTTATCATCAATATGCTCTGAGTGATGGCTATGGAGTAATACTCATAGGCCAGTTGTTATTCTCCCTACACAACCATGCACTTCGACAAGTGCTCTTCTTCATATATATAAAATATGCACGTTGTCCCTTCCATGCTATTGACATTTCCTAAAGCCTAGTGGTTGGTCGTGACTGGTATGAGCCCACCCACAAATGTCTTACTTTTTAAGTGATACCTATTTAAAGTGTGTCCTTCTTTTTCAGTGACGGTCACATATGTTTAAATTATGTTATGTCTTTTTAAGTATTTTATTTTATTTTTTCCTTTGTAGATTCCCTTTTCGGCCTTCCATGACCATTCATATCCTGTAGAATCAACTATTTTTTTCTTCTTTGAATTTGAATGGAATTGATCCCATGCGCTACATGTAACACCATCTATCACATGTATATTCATTCCATTATGATTCACTACACCACCATGTGATACTTCACGTATTGTCTTGCTATTATTGTCTGAACTTTTGCATGGTTGACATCCTTTCTACATTGCACTAAATCCAAAAGATGCTCTATTACCAGATCCTTTTCAACCGACTTACATATATTTTTCGTGGATTTGTTCAATAAATTTATCATTAGTTCACTTAGCTTTTCCGGGAGTATACAAGTTATTTACAATGGAGTGAAAAAATAGGAGAATAAATATTAATTATTTATTAAATAAATATACTTTTAAAAAATATATTTATAAAAAAATATGTATGAATTATATATATCATAGTTGTGCAGTCTTTCCTATTATATGAAAAATATTTTATGAATATTTTAGGTTAAAAGTTTGTTGATAATATTGGAATGAATATTACAATGATAAAGTTTTAAGGTAAATGATTTTCATTGGCATATGGGTGGTGGTATGGGTCTATGATGATATAATTAGAATGAAATTGAAGAAAATTAAGTAAGAGACGATAAAATATGCATGACTCTTCTTATAATATTTATTGGTTTGATCTTCACCACTCAATTATTATTGATATAGTTTGACTTGTTTATTTTTCTTGGCATGTTTCAGTTGTGGGATGGTGCATTATACATTGTTTCATTAGTTATTTTTCACAACTATAGTTTCTTTTTTTTTATTTTAGCTACCAAAACGCATGATGCCTTTCTACAGGTTTTGTGCATGCTTTTGAGTTTTGATTGTAGTCTTCCTATAATTTTGACCATTTCATCTTGACCATGATCATGCTAGACTTACAAAGTGAGGATGTGAATGGGAAACCATTGTTGAAGGGAGATGCAATGAAGTTTCTTACCACTTTATGTTATCAATTCCTAAGAACAATGCTTTAGGTACCTTGCCTCATTTGATGAGGTTCCTTTTGTGTGAATCAAATGTTGTTCATTCTTATGTTGCTCTAATTGTATTGAGAATATGCTACTTATTAAAGATGGTTGGTAGCTTAGTATATCTCTGAAGACATTAATCCCTCCCTTCAACCCCTAATGACAAATCTTTTTAATGCACTTAAATTGTTGGAATTTCAAGAGAATCCCTATGTCATGAAATGTATTATGAGAATTTTGAGTATTTCTCTTTTATAATTTTTCCACAACCCACAACATTTACATTATTAACCTATAAGATATAGTATTAAGATATTAATTTTCCATTAATATTAATATAGTAATTTTCCATTAATATTAATATATTAATTTTCCATTAATACAATGCTTAATAATTTTATATAGAATTGCAATTTCTATTTTTAATTTTACTCAAATTCCACTTATTTTATAGTATATGCACATCTATATGTGAAAAAAACCAATGTTTATTAACAGAATAAAACAAAGAGAACCAATGCTTTACAAAATATATGCAAAGAACTACTATTTGTTAACAGAATATATCTTAATTCAAGTAAAAAGAGAACCAATGTTTGTTAACAAAATATATCTATATTATTTATATGTTTATACAATTATTATCTTGCACCTATTCAATTCGGCAGAGACTATGCTACAACTTAACCTTGTTGAATACGGACTCAATGAATTGGAGAGACCAAATCTGTATATTAATGGAAGGAACCCGTGAATTCCTAATAAGGTGATGAGTACATGTTTTTTTTTAATTAAGTATCAATGTTACGTCAAATGTTGTGTCACGGATGGATGAGATTGGAAATAATTCTTGAATAATGATGTATACGATTTATAATGGAATATTTTAAAGTTGGAATAAAAGTTTTAAATTTATAATAAAATAATAAATAAAGAAAATTTAATTTATTATATTTAAATTTTTTAAAGTTGAAATGTGTTTGGCTTGGAGAGAGTGTTATTTTGGATTTTTCATTTCCTTTTACATGGTTGTTTATTTAATATGATGAACATAAGTGTATATGTACACAAAATTAAATAAATAAAAAAAATAGTCTAAGGTAAGGTGGTTGCACAAATAGATGTTAGGAACATTGTACATATTAGTATTATCAACAAAATTGTGTTCCAAATCTCATAAATGTTTCAAGAAATTGTTTTGTCATTGTAATTATCCATGTTGACACCCCTTCCTCAAAACTATTAATAAAAATAATTATTTTAAGGTTGGATGATTAGATACATCGTTGTTCTCCATAGCTCCGAAATGTCTCAATAAATCATTTTGTTTTCATTTTCCTTTGAAACACACATAGAGTCCACCACCTAGTTATCCATGTTGATTCCCCTTCCTCAAAACTAACAATAAAACTAGTTACCTTGAGGTTGGATGATTAGATGCTAGGGAATTTTTGCAACTAATTGTAATTTGAGGGCAAGAAGGAACATGTATGAAACTTTGGAAGGGTCCCTAGAATATAAGGCATGATAGATGCAAAATCCCTTGATTTTCTGATGTGCGGCCAACTCTTTTTGTCACTCTTTGTTTCTCTACAAGATGGTGTAGAGTCTTAGAGTAGAAGATAGGATAGATGGTGCTACAAATTTCAAATCCTATAAGACTAGGATACTTCTCATCCGCGATGAAAATTAGATTCAAAATTGTATAAAACAAAATTTCTCAGAACCAGAAAGAACTGAAAATAAAGCTAGGAAGAAGAAGAATGAAGGAAAGGCTTAGAGTATCTTGATAGATTTCATAAAAATTCATTTCATTCCACACATTGTTGAGTTGAAAACTTTCAAAGAAATGTTTTATGCCTTGGTAGGACTGTTCGAGAAAAAGAACACTAGCGGGAAATTTCCTTTGAGAAATCAACTCCATTGTATCATTATGACGAAATCACATTCATTTTCCACTTATTTTATGAAAGTCTCCTAGCTGAGAGATCAACTTAAGACCATTGGAGACACCATTGATGATGTAGAACTTGTTACAATGACTCTTAATGGATTTCCTCCTTCATGGGAGACCATTTGTTCTAAGCATTTGTGGATGAGAGGAGTTTCCCAAGTTTGATCGTCTATGGAATGATTTTTTTCAAGAGGAGGCATGACCATTATCTAAAAATAGCTTGCAAAAAAACTAGGATGAAGGAACTCAAGCTCTTGTAGATCATGCAAGAAAAGTAAAAGGAAAAAGGAATTTTGGAAAGAAAAATATAGGGGGAGGATCAACCCGAGTTAAAGAACAAAAGAAGAAGGATCTTTTAAAAATCAAGTACTTCAATTGTCATACATTTGGTCATTATGCTTCTCAATGTCCTCTGGAAAAAAGGAAGGGAAAGCAACATGAATCAACAGTCGATATTGATGAGCATCCACCAAAGAAGAAACAAAGGAATCTAAACTTGATGAGATTGTAGATGAACTTCAAAAAGCGTACCTCTTTGTCTCTACTCTTTCAGGAACTATTGCATATGGCAGTGATATTTGGTTAGTGAATAAGCACATGACAGGTTCCGATAATTGTCTGTCATATTTAGTTGAGAGGGAGTCAACATTGTGAGTAGAACTCGGTGATAACACCAAGTATGCAATGAGAGGAGTTGGGACAACTTCATTTCAACTAGACTTTGGAGATACTATTCATATACAAGATGTGTTGTATGTAACAGGGCTATAGAATAATATGCTTTCTACCTCAACATTGGACGATAAATGCTATAGAGTTGCATTCGTGAATGGAAAAGTTTTTGTATGTCCTAAGGGCTCAAGTATAGACTGTGAAACCATGATTGGTGTTTTAGAGGGAGGTCTATACATATTTTTGGGATGACCATACCACACATTCGTATATGAAAACATCAATTTATGTGAGCTATGGCATCAAATATTTGCACACTCACATTATAAGGATTTACCAGCGTTGAAGAGGATGGTCACATGAATTATATAGCTTTAGGTAGAGCATGATGGCATTTTCAGGGGATGTGCACTTGATAAGAATGCCAAGGGATATTTTCCAAGTAGTGACAACAGGTCGAAGGGGATCTTGGATCTAGTACATTAATATGTGTGTGGAACTATGACAGTTTCATCTTTAGGTGGATTCCTATAATATATGATATTCATTGATGATTTCTCTTGGAATACATGGACCTTCTTCATGAACACCAAGAAGATCAAGGTGTTGAGGTTAGATAATGGAGGAGAGTACACTTCCATGGACTTCAGTGATTTCTGCAAGGAGGCAGTGATCAAGAGGGAGTTGACTATTGCTTACAACCCACAACAGAATGTGGTTGTAGAGAGGAAGAACAGGTCCATTATAGAGGTTTCCAAAGCCATGATTCATGATGAGGATTTACCCATGTTATTATGGGGAAAGGCATTCATTACAACATTGTATGTCCAGAACATGACTCTGCACCAGATCTTTGGGGACAAGACTCCTGAAGAGGATTTCACAAGTGTGAAACTACAGGTCAATCATTTGAGTATCTTTGGTTGTAAAATATACATTCACGTTCCCAAGGAGAAAATGAAGAAGTTGGATCCTTCTGGGATGACGGGGATGTTTTTTGATACAATGAGACATCAAAGGATTACAAGATATACATTCTAGGACAATTCTAGATAGATATCAATCAGGATGTCACCTTTGATAAATACACAACATTCAGGAGGTCCAGAGAGTCTCACATGGAGATCGATATTGAGGAGAAGGAGGCTATGAAGGATGTGGTTTCAGGGCCCTCTATTCTAGTTTATCATCCTTCATACTACCAGGAGAAGTCAATAGAACTAGATGAACCGGTGGACCCACCTGGAGGCATTATTCCAGAGACCATGAAGAGGCCAGTCTGGCTTTGTCATACATTGCAGGATGTAGAGAGGCATGCAATTCCCCATGTTACTTTCAAGAAAAGTATATGACCTCATAAATTATCGAGTTATATGGAATTGATGAGTTGAATCATTAATTCTAAATCTTCTAGTTATGAGAAGGAAGTAGGAAGTCAAGTTTGTAGAGATTCCATGATGGAGGAATATCATTCCATCATGAAGAATGATGTCTAGGAGATTGTGCTAATACCTGAGGGGAAGTTACTGGTGAATTCCAAATGGATCTACAAGATCAAGCGTGAAGCAGACAACATCATCGAAAAGTACAAAGTGAGGTTCATGGCAAGAGGGTTCTCCCAGAAAGAGGGAGTGGAATATGATGAGACATTTTCTCTAGTCACTAGGTACACTTCCGTCAAGACTATTATTTCCATTGAAACGGTCATGGATTTGATATTACACCATATATATGTAAATACTGCATTCCTCAATGGTGTGATTGAGGAGGAAGTGTACATAAAACAACCTCTGGGATTTGAAGTACATGGGAGGGAGTCTCATGTTTGTTGGCTGAAGAAGGCCTTGTACGAACTAAAGTGGGCACCTGGGGCATGGTACTCCAAGATTGATGGATCATACTTGATGTGTTTGTGTTTAACCAAGAGTGAAGTAGATCCAAACCTTTAGTATAAGGTTTTTGACGGTGATCCTTTGATATTGATGTTATATGTTGATGAATTTTTATTTACGAGAGCATTCTGACTCATCAATCAGTGGAAGATGGATTTTACCTATCATTTCAAGATGAAGGATCTTGGATTGATGCATTATTTATTGGGATTGGATGCATGGTAGAAACCATATGAGATCTTCTTCGGACAAGGAAAGTACACAGTTGATATCTTGAACAGATTTGGTGTGATGGACTGCAAGTCCATGGCTACACCTATGATAAAAATTATGAAGAAGCTAAGTGATTCTGCTTAATATTCATATATGGTGGATTCCACTATGTACAAAAAGTTGATTGGATCCTTGATGTACCTAGTTAACACCAAGCCATATATTTTCTTTATAGTGAACACCTTGATCCAATTCAAGGCTGAACCGGTACACTTCCATTGGGTTGTAACAAAGCATGTGTTGAGGTACCTACATGGTAAATTTGATATGGTATGAGATATGATTTAGGTGGTGAAGTGAGGTTGCATTGATATATTGATTCTTACTGGGAAGGGAGTGTAGTGGATAGATACAACACCGCGGGTTTTTGCTTCAGCTTAGGATCAACTATGATATCCTAGCTTAGAAGGAAGAAGAATTTTGTAGCACTGATTATAGAAGAATCAGAGTATATTTCAACACGTGTCGCAAGTCGCGAAGCAATATGGCTTCAAAAACTTCTTACCAGACTATTTGATCAAGGGATAGCGATGACCTTAATACACTGTGATAATCAAAGTTGTTTCAAGATTTCAAAAATTCCAATACTTCATTACAATTCGAAGCACATTGAGATCAAATATCACTTCATCCGAGACATGGTACATAAGGGAGCAGTAAATCTCCAGTACATATCCATAGATGAGAAAATTGTGGACATTCTCACCAAGCCTCTCTCTAAGAAAAAGTTTGTATACTTTAGAGACAAGATTGGCATGATGCAGAATGTCTCCCTCGATGAGAGGGAGTGTTAATGTTTCTCCAGTTAGCAGCATTAGGAAGACATTCTCCCAGATTGGTCATGTTAATTTGACCTAGTCTTTCTCATGGTATCTTCCTACAAAAAAAATATGGTTGAACCAACAAAAGAGCTAGGTTTTTACAACCCTAGATTGAAAAGATTTTCGGGTTAAAATTTAGCCATCTCTATGGGAATATTGAATTTAGAAAAATATTTTTGTGATTAGAGAATAATGTTGTCCCCCATCTCATCAAAAGTATTTGGAGAGTAATATCTTAATTCCAATAACATTTATATATATTTCTTGCTAAAAATTATTTCTTTGATTAAATTCAGTGTATCCATAATTACCAAGTTAAACACCTCATATCAAGTCTCGAATAAGTACATTGATATGGCATGAAAATGTGAATCTTAACTTGGTTGGTTGTTTCTCAATTACCATGACTCAATGCCACTCCTCTTTTTCAATTTAATGTCCTACATGTTTCTCGCTTAACTATATGTCATGCATTTTGTTACATGTAAATGGTACTACCTATTTGGATTATAGAACCTAACATGTCATCCAACCTATTTATGGATTTTATATCGTTTTAAGCTTGCAATATAAAAAAAAAGTGAACGTGAGATCTTTTAAAACTATTCAATATATCAACTAATATTTCCTTAACTTCTTTCATTCCTTATTTTTTTTTAAATATTATATATTATATTAAATTTAAATAAATAAATTATGTAAATAATAATTTATTTTTTATTATTAATAACAAAAATAATTGCATATCCATCTTATTCTCATTGCTCATATACCAAAGTATAATCTCATTAACCTCAATTTAAATGGATTTAATAACTAACTCAACCATTACCAATCCCATGATATGCAAAAATATGATAACTTTAACTTACAAGTAAAAGTGGGAAAACTTTAACTTGTTTGCATAGGTAAGTTAACCATTTATCAATAAGATTAGAAGGAGAAGTGGGAAAATTGAGAGACCAAAAAATACCCCTTCTTTTTTGGTATATTCATGTTTAGATATTATTGTAAGATTATAAAAAAACAAAATTTCGCACTAGTAATATTGGTTATTGGTTATTCTTCATTTGATTTCATTTTAATAACATTTTGCCATCAACATAGAAATTTTGCAATCTAACTTTGCAGCTTTGTCAACAAAGTAGAATGTAAGATTTCTAATGTGATGTTTTTGGATGCTTAAGAAATGAGTATTGCATAGTAATTACAAATTCTCTATAACTAGAGCATTGTATCCTTTTTCCAAGCGCGGATTCTCTATAACTAGAGCATTGTGGGCCTTTCCAAGCTTCTCCATTCTTGTCCATTGTATCCCTTTTCCAAGCGTGGTTTCTCTATAAGTAGATCATTGTGGGCCTTTCCAAGTTTCTGCAGTCTTTTCCAAGCGTGGATTCTCTATAACTAGATCATTGTGGGCCTTTCCAAGCTTCTCCAGTCTTGTCCTAGGGTGAGTGTGAGGGAAAGGAGGTTCCGTTTCTATTTGGTGTTATGTCGGTAGATTCGTTAAGCGATAGAACAATTTTTGGATTGTAACTATTTTGAGTGAGATCCTGAATGACGAAAATATAATATTTGCTTCACTTCATTTAGCGAAAAGACCAAAAGACACGGTCGTTCATCTCATCAATTATTTTCATTTGAAGTTCAAGAAATTAGTACCTGGACTGTATGGTGAAGAGTATACCAGTAGGTGAGTATTAGGTGAGAAATTAGTACCTGATACTAGTAGGTGAGAAATTAATACGTGGATTGTAGGGTGGAGTGTCGTGGGTAGTCCATTTCCTTCCTGAATACCCACCCCACCCATCAAACAAATCAAAACCCATGATCTGTCTATACTCAACTCGCTCCTCTGCAACTGATTTCTATTATTCTAGGTTTCGAGTTAGATTGATTTTTAATATTCTACATTTAATTCTTCTTTCGCGCATATTAGTCATGGCAGCTGCTGCAGTAAATAATAGATACTTCACTTTGAATTTCTCCTTCTTGTTTGTCATTGTGTTCATCACAGCTGTAGCTACGGCCGGACCGCTAGTTAAGAAGGAATATCAGTGCGAGGAGATATATATCGTCGGGGAAGGAGAAACTCTGTTGACAATCAGCGAGAAATGTAACGCCCCCTTCATTCTGTTCGACAACCCCCACATCCAAGATACCGACGATATCTACGAAGGTGTGCCACTCAAAATAACTTATCAGAGGTAAAGATAACAGAAGAAGAAGATACTCAGCTATAACAGAAAAACATTAAGTTGGCTAGTTACAAGACCGTCTGAAATTTTAGTAGAATATTTATATGTGTAATAGTATATTATATGTATAATAGATTCCAAGTTAAGATAAATCGCATGATAAATTTCGATGATGATGTCTTGAAGTTTCTTTAAAAAAAAAAGAATAAATGAGACAATTTCAAGATTATCCCGGGAATGGGGATTCCTTCTTTTGTTCAGTCGAATCCCGGGAATGGGGATACCTTCTTTTGGGACGTACAGCATTGATCGTTCTCCTTCAGAAATCACATGCACAGCAGAAATGCGTTACAGTACAGTACGTTATATAAGATTTCCACTACTATTTCATGAATAAGATAATCGCGTTGTAAACATAATATTATTTGGGACCCTTTTTTTAATTTTGCTTGAATCTTGGAATGTCAAATTGGATTAAAGGAATTGCTCAAATAATGATGAACGACGGGAACTGAAAAAATTGCAAGAAAAATAATTATTTCAGCGGTAAAGATTTCTTATTACCGAATTCGATTAAGTTACTAGAGAAAGGCTGGTTAACTACACGTTCCTTCCATTTCTGTAAAGATGGCTGTAGCTCTCGATTTTACCGCTCCAGCTTATAATCTCGATTTCTAGTTTCAACCTCACTGCTGTGTACTTGTACTCATTTATCCATGTACGATGACTTCTATATCCATGTATGATGACTTCTATAGGATGTCCATGTCATTTTGATGTGGTTATTTCACCAAGTTTAATATACATATTAACCCTGCAACATAGAATTCAATTCTGTTGTAGGTGATATATACATCATCACATAGAATTCAATGTTGGTGTAGGTATATATACATCATCACATATGCACATATGCAGATACTTTTATATAAATACCAAACTCAGAGTGGAGATGACAAGATGGTGGTTGACATGACACTAGAGATTGTTGGATAGCGAAAGTAAATACCAAACTCACAGTGCAAATGACAAGATGGTGGTTGACATGACACTAGAGATTAGAGCATAAAACTAAGAACATCAAACCAAACACAATATAGCAGCAATCACACAATTGACACAATGATTTATGTGGAAACCCAATGCTGGAAAAAACCACGGGGCAATGATAGTTGGTATTCTTATTATTCAAGGGAGAATTACAATAGCCAACAAATGACTACAACCATCCTCTCGTCAATAGACACCTGTACTCCACAATATTGTGAGCAACATATATATAACATATCTCAAAGAGATAGACTAACTGATTATAATTAGATCCATGAGTTATACAATCTGTTCACAAAAAGAGTGCATGGATGCACATTCCTAATATAGTTGCACCCATGTGCATGTAAACACCATCATGATTCACTTTATGATGGACCATTCTGCCTCCATCAGTAACTTGTCTAATAAACTAATGCACTTGTCCCATTTTGATATGTTGGACCTTTAGTCAAATGCACAACACTTTGACCACCACAAAAAACCACATCTTGTACCTGTTCAAACTTATCGAATACATCCTTGCATTCTTACAAGACATGACCTGAGGTTCCTCTTGTCCAAATCTCATGAATTATAACCACATACTAAATCAATGCAACGAGTGTAGGTGATCCTTGTGCTTACGTGCTTGAAGCACCCATATCCATGTTCTTCACCTAGTTTTTCCATGTGTCTACAACCAACAACTATTGCATGTGAAATGTTGACCATTTTCCATCGCAATCATCAAACTTCCTACTAGCATATAATACTCGAGACATATAACCCTTTTCTTCTTCATCAGTTAGGACATAACCCTGAAGAAAACTTACAATGGAAAGCCAAAGTGATTTTACTGGTTTCACATTATTCATATCGAATTTACTGAGTATCTTCACCGCATACTTCTTTTGTGATAACCAAGCTTACCATATTTCTTGTCTCTTTGTATTTCCATGCTCATGATTTATTTTATTGCACCTAGATCCTTCATAACAAATATCCTAACCAACTAAGTGATCCATGAGGCTCCCCAGGTCTAGAAAATGCTCAAAAATGAAAGTTATCGGAATTGAATGAAACCAATTCCATTGCGACCGTCTTGTCGTACTAATTCCAGAAATATATTTACTTTCTCAAATGTACACTGTATGTGATATTTATCGCACTCTAGCCATTTTCCCGAACAGGTAAATAGTCAACAGGTCAACAGGAAAACAAAAGTCAATAATGATGTCAGCATGACATCATCATGTTGACATAGCATTGAGACATGTGGCAGCACAATAACAATATGACTAGGCAGAGGGCAGATCCACTCAGATGTTGACAAGTGGCAGTTTTCAAGAAAATGAAGAGGTGCCACTTAGTCGAGACGTGGGCTGCCATGTGGCACCCTATCACTCGATGTTATTTTAAAAGTTTTTTGGGGTCATGGAATTCGAACCCATGACCTATTACTAGATAAAATATTTGGGATAGGTCCAATGACCAACGCGCCAACACTAGAGCTTGTGGGTTAAAACCCACTTTAAACTATATAAAATGCAATGTATAAGTTTATGGGGTGGACGGGGGTTGGGGCTAAGCCCCAGCCCATGGTTTGGTTATATTACATGTGACCATAGTGGATAGGGCGTGGGAGCCATGTATATATCCACCAGCGCGCATGATAAGCACCTTACCATCAAATAAGGCAGGGGCTCGAACCAAGGGTTTAGGCGCACCCCAACGGCGCGGACCTATCCTATTACCACATGTGACCAGTAAATTTAGAAAAGGGGCCAACCCACAATCCTTTGGGTTAGTGCTTGGCCACCTATGATGCCATATGACCTTAATTTGGAGTGTGTGTCGAGCCCTAGGGGCTATTTTTTATTTTTATGCGTAGATGGGTATTTTTTCCTATAGTTTGGCGAGGATTGGGCATTTCTGAGGATATTTTGGCCATTTGAAGTGGGATTTGATCCCAAAAAGAGGTTAGATCTTTGTGGGAAGTTGGGATTCCTCATTTGAGCCTAAAAACTATATAAACCAAACTTATTGAGCTTGAGGGGGTACTTTTTATGCAGGGAATGTAAAGAAGAGTTGGGGTTTTGAGCCCATTTCTCATGTTTTGAGGGGATTTTATCATGTTTTGAGAGGAGTTTATTGAGACATGTATGCATCTGCACAAGGAGGTCTTGTACAACAGATCAGAAGCCTATTTGTAACAACAAAGAGCTATTTTAAAGATAACTTGAGCATTTGAAGATAAATAAAGAGGTCCTCCACTTGGAAGTGGGCCCAGAGACGTAGCCACATATTGGTGAACTCTGTTATCAAGTTCTTGTTGTCTTTGTCTCATTCTTGTTGTTGTTTACTTCTCTTATTTGCAGCATGGTTATTAATGGTTGAACTCTTTAATCATTTATGAGCATCTAATTAAGTCAATTTGTTAATTAATCCTTCTATTTTTTGATCAAGTATTTTGGTATCAGAGATTTTGGTTGTTTTGGAAGGTTTAACAATTGTAAGATTGGATGCTCACGAGATCCAAATCTCGGAGAGGAGAAGGATCATTGGTTGAATTCATTCCTGAGATAGAACAATTGTTGAGGAAGAAAAGAATGGCTTCAAAAGGAGAACTTTATCCATGAACCAAGAAGCTTGAAGATGCACTTTTCTCCATGTCAGAAATGGTCAAAGTGTTGTATGAGGATTTCTTGGAGAGAAATAAACTAGCTTTGGGAGATATTTTAATGCAAGGTAAAAGTGAAGGAAAAGGAGAATCTTCAAACCCTCCTCCTACACCACCTTCACCACCATCTTCTCCTTCTTCTTCAAGTTCTACTTCAAATGCTAGTTCTCATTCTACAACATCTACCATACAAAAACAAACACATAAGCATAAGTATAATGTGCCTTTGTTAAAACTTGATGTTAAGCTTGAGTTGTCTTTGTATGATGGAGAAATAAATGCAGAAAAGTTAGATAATTGGATAAGACAAATCGAAGTGTATTGTAGGATACAAAAAATCATAGATGAGGAGACTATGATCGAGCTTGCTAGTCTCAATATGGGAGGAACCACCCTTGTGTGGTGGGAAAGCAAGACAAAAAAAGATCTTAAGAAGTTTGGTAAGACTCTCTCTTCATGGCTTGATTTTGCATCCGCGTTACGAACAAAATTTTATCCTCTAGCTTACATGAAACAAGCTATTATGTCATGGCAAAACTTTAGACAATTAAAAGGACAAACTATTCAAAGTTATACACTGTAGTTTCGAAAAAGAGATTTATTATTGGCAATACCATTGGATAATCAAGAGACATTGCTTATGTATATAGGTGGTTTTCATAGTTATTTACGACATACAATTCTTATGTTTAATCCAACTAGCTTAGATGAGGTGTGTGTGCAATCAACTCATCTTGAATCTAGAGGCAAGAATGTAAATGTTGATTTTGTAAAACCATTTAAATCTACTGAAGGAAAGTTCAAAGGCAAGGGTAAATAGAAGTTCAAAGGCAAGAAAACTAATACAGTGAAGAAGGAAAAACCTACATGTACTCATTGTAAGAAAGAAGGCCATAGTGAGGATCGTTGTTGCATCCTTCACCCAGAGTTGAAACCAACAAAGTTCAGGAATAAAGGAAAACCAAAGATGACTGCAATAACTCAAACCGATTTGGGGTCAGATTTGGGAGATGAGACAAAGGTCACAATCACAGGAGTCAAAGGTAAAAATTCTGAAGCTACTACAATTTATTCAATTCAGTCTTTAAAAGTTGATAATGAAGTTGATGAGGTCAAACAAACAGAACTTTTTCATATAAGAGTAATTTCCAAACATATAAAAATTGATACTCTATTTGATAGTGGCTCACAAGTAAATTTGATACGAGAGGAAATAGTTAAAAAGTTGGGATTAATCACTAAAACTCATAAGAAACCATATCCTTTAGGATGGATTCATAACGATAATCAATTGCAAGTGGATAGACAATGTGTCCTAAAGTTTTCTATTAATTCACAGTTTTTAGATGAGGTTGAGTTGGATTTGGTTCCATTAGAGATATGTGGTATTGTACTTGGGAGTCCATATTTGTATGATAGAAAAAAAATATTGTATCGTGAAGACAATAAGTATCAATTAACTAAAGATGGAAAATAATATATTGTAAGGGCTCATGAGAAGAAATTGAATCTATTACTAATCAACTCAAGACATATGAAGATGATTGTAAATGTGAGTAAGAGATATCTCTTAATGGTCGTAAAAGCTAAAGACATTGTCGGAATTGATACTTTCAAATATTGTGATACAAAGTTAAAAGATGATTTAGTTACAATTGCTTCTCACTATCATGATTTATTTCAAGTCCCAAAAGGATTACCTCCAAAACGACAAGTTGAACATGAGATACAATTGCAAAATGATGTTCCTCTTCCTAACATTGGCATGTACAGGTTATGAGTTTTAGAAAATGCAGAGATAAAGAAATAGGTACAAGAGTTGGTTGACCAGGGGGTCATCAAACCTAGTGCTTCTCCATGTGAGTCACTTATCATCCTGGTGCCAAAGAAAGATCGAACATGGCACATGTGTGTGGATTTTCGAGCCTTGAACAAAATGACGGTAAAAAATCGTTACCCTTTGCCTCACATTGATGATTTATTATATCAATTGAAACATGTGGTTTATTTTACTAAGTTAGACTTAATAAGTGGTTACCATCAGATCAGGATTGTTTAACAGGATATATGGAAAATTGCTTTTAAAACAAAACAGGGATTGTTTGAATGGTTAGTGATGCCATTTGGGATTACTAATGCACCTGCTACTTTCATGTGTGTTATGAATGATGTATTTAGGCCATTCATTGATGAATTTGTAATAGTCTACTTAGATGATATTCTTATTTTCAGTAGGACCAGGGAAGAGAATGTCCAACATGTTAGGAAGATACTTTCAGTGTTGCAAAGAGAGAAATTTCTTGTAAAGTTGTCAAAATGTGAATTTGGAAAAACATCTCTTGTATATTTGGGTTACATTGTAGGGGATGGAGAGCTTGAGATTGACCCCTCTAAAGTTGAGGTTATTATAAATTGGCCAAATCCTACAAATGTAACTGAAGTAAGAAGCTTCATGGGGGAAACAGAGTATTGGAGGAAGTTTATTGAAAACCTCTCTTTGATTGCAACACCTTTACATGCTTTGACAAGTGTGAAAAGAGGATTCTAGTAGGGAGGAAGCCAACAGAAGGATTTCGATACTTTGAAAGTAAAGATCAATATAGCTCGTGTTCTGGCATTGACATATCTCCAATAGTCTTTTGAAATTGAAACCGATGCAAGTGACTATGCCATGGGGGCAGTATTGATGTAGCACAAAAAACCCATATGCTATCATTCTGAGACCTTCACTACAACAGTAATTAACTATCCAACCTATGATAAAGAATTGTATGCTCTAGTACAAAGTGTTAAAAAGTGGAAACATTATTTAATGGGCAAATAAATAATAATACATACTGATTATCAACCGTTGCAGTATGTACAATCAAAAACTAAGCTACAACAATCAAGGCATTTTATATGAATGGGGTTTTTACAACAATTTCACTTGGTCATCAGATATTAAAAGGGCATTCTTAATAAAGTTGTTGACATGTTATCTAGGCCTCCTAGTACAATTGCTACAATCCTTAAGCACAATTCAATTACTCATGAAAGTTACATTGAACAATATGATGAGGACAAATATTTTAAGTAAGTCTATGCAACTTTAAGTCATGGTAAAAGAGTAGAATAATTAAATTATCATATTAAAGACAAAATTTTGTATCATTTGGGAAAATTATGTATTCCAGAAAGTGAAAGAGTCCATGTCATCAGGGAGGCACATACTTCTCTTATAGCATGACTTTTTGGTGTAGATAAAATAGTTGCTCAATTACAAAGATTTTTTTATTGGTCTTGAATGCATGAAAATGTGTCTAAGTATGTAAAGGGATGTACTATGTGTGCAATAAGAAAACCAAGTAATAGAAAGTTGGGATTGTACACTCCACTTCCTAATCCTTCTAGATCGTGGGAAAGTGTATCTATGGATTTTGTGGGGGGGTTTCCTATGTCTAGAAAAGGTCATGATTACCTATATGTAGTTGTGGATAGGTTCAATAAGATGCGTGTTCTAATTCCTTGTAAAAAGAAAGTCACAACTGAACAAACAACTCAAATGTTCTTTGAAAATGTATGGGTTCATTTTGGGTTACCTACTTTTATTGTCTCTCATCGAGACTCCAGGTTTCTGGGGAAATTTTGGTCAAGCTTGTGTGAACTTATTGGCACTAGGTTAAAGAAGAGCACATCATTTCATCCACACATGGACGGGCAGACCGAGGTGGTGAATAGGACAGTAGGCAATCTACTTCGGGCATATTGTAACAAACATCCTAAGCTTTGGGATGAACATTTGTGTTATGTACAACATGCGTATAATCGAGCGAAGCATTCTTCTACTCAAAGATCTCCATTTGAAACATGTTTGGGGTACTTGCCAAAGTCTCCTTTGGATTCTGTCTTTGGGAAAGACATTGCAGCAGAAGGACATAGTTATGTGGATAGTGCTACAAAGTTTATTGAATGGATCCAGTTGATTCATCATGCGGTACAAGAATAGTTGGAGAAAATCCAAGCCAAGTACAAGGCGAGGCATGACATGCATCGAGTTGATCATCAGTTCAAAGAAGGAGATCAAGTCTGGTTATACATTAGCAAGGAAAGGATTCAAGGAGAAGGTAAAAAGATTAAACCAATTCTTTATGGTCCTTTTGAAATTTTAGACAAGATTGGTATTAATGCTTTCTGGTTAGAATTGTCTCCATATATGCAAATTTATTCAGTTGTAAATGTGGAAAACTTGCGATTGTATGAGATTTCTATGATCAAGGATCAAGGAGAGAATGTTAAGATTCCTACCATAGAATATTTTTCTCCTGAATATATGAACGAGTTGTAGGAAGACACCATTTTGGACAAAAGAGTTTGTACTTCTCGCAAGGGTGATCTAGAGTATCTTTGAGTGGGAATGAAGGGTACAAATCCAAGTCAGGAAAAGTGGATGGAGACTGGAAAGGTGAGGATGCAGTATCCTCACTTATTTACCAACTGATACCAAACTTTTGGTGGTTCAAAAGATTTCGAGTGGGAAGGAATGATCTAGGAGGCTCCCCAGGTCTAGAAAATGCTCAAAATGAAAGTTCTCAGAAGTGAATGAAACCAATTCAATTTCTACCGTCTCATCACGCTGATTCTAGCCATATATTTACTTTCTCAAATGGATGATGTATGTGAGAGTTATCATACTCTGACCATTTTCCCAAAAAGGTAAAAAGTCAATAGGAAAAAAAAAGTCAATGTTGACGTCAGCATGACATCATCATGCTCACATAGCATTGATACATGTGGCAGTATAGAAGCAGTTTGACTGGGTAGAGGGCGGATCCACTCAAATGTTGACAAGTGGCACTTTTTAGGCAAATGAAGAGGTGCTACGTGGGACCCTATCACTGGATGGCAGTTTAAAAGCTTTTGGGGCTCATGGGATTCGAACCGATGACCTATTGCTAGAGAAAAGCTTTAGGAGAGGTCCAATGACCAACACTCTAGCACTAGAGCTTGTGGTTTAAAATCCACTTTAAATTATATAAAATAAAATGTATAAGTGTATGGGGCAGAAGGGGGCTGGGGCTAAGCCCCAACCAACGGTTTCGTTACATTACATATGAACATAGTGGATAGGGCACGGGTACCATGTATATAACCACCAATGTGCATGATAATCACCTTACCACCAAATAAGGCCATGGCTGGAACCAAGGGTGTGGTCCTATCCCATTATCACATGTGACCAGTAAAGTAAAAAAAGGGGCCATCACGCAGGCTGGCGCTTGGCCACCTATGATTACATATGACCTTAATTTCAAATGTACGCCCAACCCTACGGGCTATTTTTAATTTTTATGCATGGGTGGGTATTTTTTCCTATAGTTTGGCCTAGATTGGGCATTTGTGAGGATATTTTGTCCGTTTGAAGGGGGATTTGATGCCAAAAAGAGCCAGATCTTTGTGGGAAGTTGGGCTTCCTCATATGATCCTAAAAACTATATAAACCAGGCTTATTTGGCTCAGGGGTTACGTTTTATGCAGGGAATGTAAAGAAGAGTTGGAGTTTTGAGCCCATTTCTCATGTTTTGAGGGGAATTTTGTCATGTTTTGAGAGGATTTTATTGAGGCATGTGTGCATATCGACAAGGAGGTATTTTACAACATATTAGAAGCATGTTTTTAATAGCAAAGAACCATTGTAAGGAGAACTTGAGCATTTGAAGAGAAATAAAGAGGTCCTCCACTTGGAAGCGGGCCTGAAAAGGTAGCCACATATTGGTGAACTTTGTTATCAAGTTCTTGTTGTCTTTGTCTCATTCTTGTTGCTGTTTAATTCTCTTATTTTCAACATGGTTATTAATGGCTAAACTCTTTAATCATTTATGAGCATCTAATTAAGTCATTTTTTTAATTAATCCTTCCATTTTTTTATCACTGAGCCAACTTGTTGATATCAAACAGGCTTGTGCTTGCTACAAGAATAACATATAACACCAAGATAATGAATGTACCATAAATACAATGGTTATACTCACTTCTTGTAAAATTTGGCTCACCATGAAGGAATCAAATATCTTGTACCATTTTCCTAACATGCTTTAGGCCATACAATGATTCTTGAGTTTGCAAACAAATCTTTTGTTGGGATTCTGAACTAACCGTTCTGGTTGTTCCAAATACATCCCCTTATCCAAAAAAATCCATGTAAAACAATTTTAACATCTAGTTTTACTAACACAACTAGTGCTAACACAACATGAATAGAAACAAGATTTTAACAACTGCCGAGAAAATTTCATGGAAATCAATACCTTCCAAATACCCTTCTACTACCAGTCATGCTTTGAACCTTTCATCTTTTATAAAAGGAGATTCATCAAACAATGCATCTCTGTCCATGATGATTATGTGGGTAGTAGGATCTCATAGTTTCCATCCATTAACATCATCATTGTATCAAATATCTACCTATTTGATCTGGGTCCTACTTAAAATGCTGATAAAAAACATAAGCACCACAACTGAATAATTTCACATTTGAGTAATTACCAGATGACCTATTCATACCTCTTGATGAATCTTCCTGTCTTTTGCAACCAATGGTGGCCGAGTTACCAGATAGAAAAAATGCTTCTATCCACAACTATTTTTGCAACTTGGCATTATTGAACATGCCTATTCGATCTAGGCTTCCTTGCAATACTTTCCAAGTTCCATGGATATGAACTTACCTTCATCATATATTGTCAAACACTTGATTGACTTTCCAACACATCAACCTTTCTATAGACCCACCTTTCTAACATGAACACACTACTCCACCTCTAACTTTGCATTCAAACAATTTTGACCAAAACTGACCAAACCAACCCAAGTGAACCATTGTCGCTCACCTCCAAAGACTTTACACTGGAGTCTCAGTGCTCCACCTTAACATGAACATTCCCTTGACCCAATCCGTCCAAGCCGGCCAAGTAAGCCTTCACCACTTACCTCTAGGCCCATTTACAATGGAATTCACTAAGCCTTTTATAGATTTCATTACATGCAATACATGGACACACTACCATGGGCTACCCAAAAAACAAGGACCCAAAAAAACATGTGCCTTGGCCTAAAAACCATATTTAACTCATTAACTCTTTCACAGAGTCAAGGTTAACCCAACAAACATCCCCCCCACATATTCAATCTACCTAAATCTGTGTCTAAACTTTTCATAGGTGACTTGAAAAGCTAGGGGTACACATGTCTATCCAGGTATTACAGATATATAGCCATTTACATGCAATCAATAATTTTACAACTCAAAGTAAATACATTTTTTTTTCTTTCACGGTGACTCAACCAACACTTCTCTTGTTGTTTCCTTGCTGCATCATGAGGTTCCATAACTCAAAGTAATTTTTTCCATTGAATTTCTCCAACTCAAACTTCAAACTCTATACTTTTTCCATTAACACAAACTCTCAAACCATGGTTTATAAAACTAAGTTTATAATATGGAGAAACAATGATATATTTGAACCCCAAATATTTAATTAAATGATGAAATATTTAATCAAAAGATTTCATCGAAAGTCCAAATATTTTTAAATATTTGTCTTAAAACCTTCTACTAAAGAAATAGTCCACTGTTAAACAAATTATAACATCCATCCATCCATTTATTTAAAAAGGAAATCCTTTATAAGGTACATCACGAAGAGGCCGAACTACACCCCGAGGGCCTCAAAGTCCAAACCCCGGGCAAACAAATAGAACCAACAACCCATAAACCAACGAACCAACAAAATCCACCGACCTAGTGAAAAACATATGTATCTCCAACGATTACGAAACTGCAGCCGAAGCAGAAAAGGAACAAGAAACATACAAGGAACATGCGACTACAAATAAGCAAACATTCTTACTTGCAAACTGCAAACACTGAACAACAAACAAGGAATACAAAATGAAACAATGGCATCGAAACTTACTCCAAAACGATGAAATGCAGAAGAGTAGGTCGAATCGCGAGCGAAACAATGAAAAACAACAACCGATAAACCAACGAAGATAAACCACTCACCGAACCAGTAAACAATGTATCTAGCTTCAATGATTATGAGGATGGAACATACAATGGCATCACCTGACAAACCAGCAAAGAAGAAGCAGTCACCGAACCAGTAAACAATGTATGTAGCTTCAATGGCAGAACAAGGATGAAACATACAATGGCTATTGAACTGGCATGTACTCCGAGAACCGTATTTACATAAACATTTAAGACTCTCAGGCTGTCTAAGGACCTCACGGTATGCAAACATTTAAGTTGTTAGGGGTGTTGGAGGACGTCGTGTCATGTAAACATTTATGTTGTCAGGCCTATTGAGGCATCTCAGAATAAGTGTCAATAAATTTCAAGAAATATACAAAGCTTGGATATCAAAACATTTCAATCTGCTTAGTACATATCAAAATTGAGGGATATATTCGGGCAGCAGAAAATGTTAATACAAACATTCGAACTAATGGTAGCATTAATCGACCTTCAAGCAATATACAGGAAAAATATATGATTAAAACATACTGTCTACAAGAAAATGTTTGGATATGTTGTCATACACTACATTGGGAATAGTGAAGTAGAAAATACGACCTCCAATCTCTTAGCCAATCAGATCAGTACATATATGTTACTTTTTAATATATAAAAATATATGCTTTTAATTCCCTCAACTAATATGTACTCAACGCTTTATCGATCGCTATAGTCCCTCTCTGCCTACCACAGGGACTAATAAGAGGTGTACTCTGAAAAATGTGGACCGGAAAACATTATTCTGTCATGGGGGCACAACGAGTATATGTACCCGGTAATATACTTTCAAAAATTAAGCTAACATATCATTTCATTCGATCTCTATATGTATTGTTTAGTAGTTTTATTGATGGAGACCTAACGAAAGGTGTGATGGATGGAACAGGAGGCTAAAATGACTAAGACAATATTACCTCAGGTGGCTCTCTTCATCATAAGATTTCACTCTTCTACTGTAAGCAAAACGAAATCGCATTTTCTTTGTTAAACCAGAAAAAGTTGATTAGACTTGACTAAGAACGTATGGAATCGATGATGTGTATATCGCAGCTGTGCATCGTGCTGGTGCGTACACGCACTTGATGAATGATGAAGACAAGGAGATGCTGAAGTGGGTTTAAATATTCAAGTAAGTACGAAGAAACTGAGCATTGGTTCATACTCATTCTTTACTTATAATTGTTATCATCTGGAGTGTTTTTCTGATAACTATTTATTTCATGTGAACAGTAAATATGATACTGCAAGAGTAAGGTGAGAGTTGACGTGGAGGAAGTGAAGCTATATTATCAATCACTCATTAATAAGGTTGGTCTTGGTATTCATTCATTTTTGCACTTTCATACTATATGAATTCATTGGAAGCTGCACAATCTATATAAATTGAGCTGATTTGTCTGGAAAGATTGATTCTAAATTGAATCTCTTGTTGTTTTGTGTAGTACTTCCCTCCAAAACTCAGATGGTGATTACCACATGACTAATGGGTAGGATTGGAATGGGGAGGGGTTGAGGGTCCATTTAAAATTGGGCTGGTCCCGGCCTAGGCTAAACCAGTTTGAAAAAAAATGGGTTGAATGGGAATATCTCTCATTTTTATTATTGTGTATTAAGTGAACTGGCGATTTGCTACATCACTAAGTGTGTAAAGCCAAATTAACAGAACCTCCTAAGTCTTGGATGATGTAAAGGAACTAATTTGATGTGCCACATGTCATGCAATGGTGTTCAATTGTGTGGTGCCAAGATGGAAAATAAATTTCTAGAAAATCTAAGTTTTTAGATTCTTTTAGAAGATCTAGATTATAGGATTTCTTGTATTCTTTTTCAAAGAAGAATTTTTTGCTGTTATTTTCATTTAAAAATATATAATATTTTTGTTTATCTGATTTTGTCTTGACAATGGTATAAAAATTCAAATCTTTATCAAATAAAATATTTTAATTATAAAATTTGATGTTATTTTCATTTAAAAATATATAATATTTTTGTTTACCTATTTTGTCTAAATAATGGTATAAAAATTCAAATGTTTATGAAATCAATTATTTTAATTATAAAATTTCACTTTTTCGAAATGAGAAAATTTTATGTTGTATCATCATATCATTAAATTAAGCGTTTTATGTTGTATCATCATATCATTTTATCACTTTCCTGTAAGAATTTTTGAAAATCTCACAGAACACAAAATAAAAAATTTGATTAGTGATGCGATTTGATTTTTGTACTTCATTTTTATATGTTATCATATATGGGATTCTTCTTTTTAGAAATGGTTTAAAAACTAATATTTTAGATTTTCAAAACATACAGATTGAGTAAGTATGGAGAATGAAAGATTTTGTAAAAAAATCTCATTCGATAATATTTATCATGTTAACCATAGTGAATGTACTCTAGTTCTTATGAATAAAGAATGTTTGACAAATATAAATGCTTATTGAAAGAGATTGTGGATAGATTCTCAATAAGAGAGAAGTTTCAAAAATAAATTTAAAAATACATCAATTTTTTTATAATGGTAAGTGGCAAGCCGCGCCTATAAGACAATTTTGTTAGCTTTTCCTTTTCTTATGGGAACAATATTATTGATGCTTGATTAAGGGAAGAATTGCATTTTTTTTTCACAAGAGGAGACGAGTTGTCATTATTTGTCCACCATGCATTCACTGTTGATTGTAAGGAAATCAATAAGGTTAGTGTTTATGTGATCAAATACTATTCTTTTTGGTGTTTATGTGATTAAAGACTGATCAAATATTACCATTTTAATATGAGTGATGAGTATATTTGATTGTATGGCAAGCAATAAGGTTAGAGTTTATGTGATCAAAGACTACTATTTTTGGTGTTTATGTGATCAAAGACTACTATTTTTGATGTTTATGTGATCAAATATTATCATTTTTATATGAGTGATGAGTGTATACTCGAAACACATTTTGTTAGCATTGTTTTTATGTAATTTAACAATCATTCAATGTAAATAGGTTTTAAGTCAATCAACATTGCATATGGTCATATAGTTGTTCTAGTCAATTTAAATCTCTGCAATTATTCTATTGGTTGTGTTGCCTTCACAACAAAACAATATTCAACATATTTGGAATCTCTTTCAAATTGAACATGAAAAGGGAGAGCAAGGCATGTCTAAAATAAACAATCAAATTTACAAATTTATATTATTTACAAATTTAAATTGAACTTTTTGTTAATAAATTATTTTTATTATAGAATTTTAGGGGATAAATATCACTCATGGACCAATTTCCCATGTTTTTTCCAAAAATAATTAACTAATGGGGGGATTATAGTTACGAGAAAAAATAATTTGAGATAAAGGAATATTACTAGGTGCAGAATTAGTGGTACCTCTAATCAACTTGAATGAAGATGAGTGACCACCTCCTATCTATGTATGATCGGTATTACAGGTCCAACAGTTACCACTCTCCATCATGCATATTCCTTCTTGAAAATGATGACACATGAATCATCCAAACATCATCACTATGAATGTCTCAAACACGA
This sequence comes from Picea sitchensis, assembly GCA_010110895.2. Classification (NCBI taxonomy): domain Eukaryota; kingdom Viridiplantae; phylum Streptophyta; class Pinopsida; order Pinales; family Pinaceae; genus Picea; species Picea sitchensis. The sequence continues at coordinate 144,228 of SNQJ01S0053953.1, forward strand.
GTAGGAATAGAGAAGCAACACAACTTTACCTTATCATCAATATGCTCTGAGTGATGGCTATGGAGTAATACTCATAATACTCATACGCCGGTTGTCATTCTCCCTACACAACCATACACTTCAACAAGTGCTCTTTTTCGTATATAGAAAATATGCACATTGTCCCTTCCATGTAATTGACATTTCCTAAAGCCTAGTGGTTGGTCGTGACTGGCATGAGCCCACCCACAAATGTCTTACTTTTTAAGTGATACCTGTTTAAAGTGTGTCCTTCTTTTTCAATGATGGTCAGATCTGTTTAAATTGTGTTATGTGTTTTGTTATGTCTTTTTAAGTATTTTATTTTATTTTTTCCTTTGTGGATTCCCTTTTCGGCCTTCCATGACCATTCATATCCTATAGAATCAACTAATTTTTTCTTCTTTGGATTTGAATGGAATTGATCCCATGCGCTGCACATAACAGCATCTATCACATCTATATTCATTCCATTATGATTCACTACACTACCATGTGATACTTCACATATTGTCTTGCTATTATTGTTTGAACTTTTGCATGGTTGACATTCTTTCTACATTGCACTAAATCCAAAAGATTCTCTATTACCAATTTACGAGATCCTTTTCAATTGACATACATATATTTTTGGTGAATTTGTTCAATAAATTTATCATTAGTTCACTTAGCTTTTCCGGAAGTATACAATTTATTTACAATGGAGTGATAAAATAGGAGAATAAATATTAATTATTTATTAAATAAATATATTTTTTAAAAATATATTTATAATTTTTTTTTATGGATTATATATATCATGGTTGTGAAATCTTTCCTATTATATGAAAATTATTTTATGAATATTTTAGGTTAAAATTTTGTTGATAATATTGGATGAAAATTATTTTATGAATATTTTAGGTTAAAAGTTTGTTGATAAAATTATTTTATCAATATTTTAGGTTAAAAGTTTGTTGATAATATTGGATGAAAATTATTTTATGAATATTTTAGGTTAAAAGTTTGTTGATAATATTAAAATGAATATTACAATGATAAAGTTTTAAGGTAAATGATTTCCATTTTCATATGGGTGGTGGCATGGGTTCATGATGACAGACCTAGACTGAAATTGAAGAAAATTAAGTAAGAGATGGTAAAATATGCATGACTCTTCTTATGATACTCATTGGTTTGATCTCCACCACTCAATTATTATTGATATAGTTTGACTTGTTTATTTTTCTTGGCATGTTTCACTTGTGGGATGGTGCATTATCCATTGTTTCATTAGTTATTTTTCACAACTACAGTTTTTTTCTTTTGATTTTGGCTACCAAAGAGCATGATGCCTTTCTACAGGTTTTGTGCACGCTTATTCTGAGTTTTGATTGTAGTCTTCTTATAATTTTGACCATTTCATCTTGACCATGATCATGCTAGACTTACAAAGTGAGGATGTGAATGGGAAACCATTGTTGAAGGTAGATGCATTGAAGTTTCTTACCACTTTATGTTATCAATTTCTAAGAACAATGCTTTAGGTACCTTGCCTCATTTGATGAGGTTCCTTTTGTGTGAATCAAACATTGTTCATTCTTATGTTGCTCTAATTGTATTGAGAATATGCTACTTATTAAAAATGGTTGGTAGCTTAGTATATTTCTAAAGACAGTAATCCCTTCCTTCAACCCCTAATGACAAATCTTTTTAATGCACTTAAATTGTTGGAATCTCAAGAGAATCCCTATGTCATGAAATGTATTATAAGAATTTTGAGTATTTCCGTAATTTTTCCACAACCCACAACATTATTAATATATAAGATATAGTATTAAGATATTAATTTTCCATTAATATTAATATAGTAATTTTCTATTAATACAATGCTTAATAATTTTATATAAAATTGCAATTTCTATCATTAATTTTACTCAAATTCCACTTATTTTATAGTATATGCACATCTATATGTGAAAAGAACCAATGTTTATTAACAAAATAAAACAAAGAGAACCAATGCTTTACAAAATATATGCTCATCTAGATGTGCAAAGAACTACTATTTGTTAACAAAATATATCCTAATTCAGATACAAAGAGAACCAATATTTGTTAACAAAATATATCTATATTTTTTATATGTTTATACAATTATTATCTTGCACCTATTCAATTCAGCAGAGACTATGCTACAACTTAACCTTGTTGAATACGGACTCAATGAATTGGAGAGACCGAATCTGTATATTAATGGAAGGAATCCGTAAATTCCTAATAAGGTGACGAGTACATGTTTTTTTTTAATTAAGTATCAATGTTATGTCAAATGTTGTGTCACGGATGGATGAGATTGGAGGATGAGATTGGAAATAATTCTTGAATAATGATGAAGACGATTTATAATGGAATATTTTAAAATTGGAATAAAAGTTTTAAATTTATAATAAAATAATAAATAAAGAAAATTTTAATTATTATATTTAAATTTTTTAAAGTTGAAATGTGTTTGGTTTGGAGAGAGCGTTATTTTGGACTTTTCATTTTTTTTTTTTATTTAACATGATGAACATAAGTGTATATGTACACAAAATTAAATAAATAAGAAAAATAGTCTAAGGTAAGGTGGTTGCACAAATAGTCCCCGAGGTGTAGGACAGTCGGTGACGGAGTGTGTTGTTAAGCCACTCCGTGTTGTTAAAGTCACCGGTTCGAAACCTGCGGGGACAAAAAATC